>CM046443.1:104150449-104410449 GCA_025506515.1 Flaveria trinervia | reverse complement strand
CTTTCCAAAGTGAATATCATGAGTTGAAGTCTCACAAAATGCAATATGCTTATGGTCAAGGTTTTACTATAATGGACCTTTAGGTGGTGAGTTTCTCTTGAAGTGGTGGGCGAACCGGATCACCAACGTTGCCTTTGTTCGCGGGCGTGGGTAGTCTTTCACGAATGGGTTATTCAGGTTACGAGGCTTAAAAATTAATTCGTGGTTGTTAATATACATACATACATATATATATATATATATATATATATATTATATATATATATATAATATATATATATATATATATATATATATTCCTGACTTTTGGGGATGTAAAAGTGTTAGGCACTGAAATTTTAGTGGGGCCATTTCAACAGAATTGTTTGCCAAGCCACTTGTTTGGAAGAAAGAGAGTACAGTTTTGACTTTGAGGTCAACTGTTTTGATCTTCTGCTAAGTTCAATAAAGCAATTAAGTTGACTTTTGAGGATAATTGATGTCAAACTGATATTTGTCTCTTGAATTCTCAAGGTGTTTATACATAAGTTTTACATAAACTTGCATCTGTGATTTACATGATCTACTGCTAAATAGATCTGTTCACGCCTTTATATGTCAATAAAAAGCAATTTCGAGGGCCGAAGGGGCCTGCTTCGGTATCTAATAATCTAGCATGCCATCTCATTTGATCTGTATGGCTTTTTATCTTTACAATAATGTCTACATGATCTGCTATGATTATCGTCCCCTTGGGCCGAATAATCCTGTACATCTCAATGATATGTCAACAATGTCACACCTGTTGTCAAGATAAAACAAATGAGCTTAATTAATAGTAGAGTTTATGTATCATATTCTTTTACCATAACATGACCTAAAGTACAGGGGCAAAACGGGCAGTTCGGGTGGGTTGAGCCAAGGCCAAAACAGGTAATTTTTTTAATGGAAACAGAACACTTTCGTATTAAAAAAATGTATTTTATGATTACAAAAGTTATATTATTTGAACTATATCTTAGATTTTTTAAAATTCTTACCTTTGTATTTTAAATTACAATGGACAGCCTTTGACATGTTTACTTTTTAGCTAAGTTTTTGGTTTGACCGCTTTGAATAATATTGAATAGCATAAGCAAATCACCCCGTTTTTAAATAAATGGGTCAAAACTGTCACCTCTAACCAAAAGAGTGAGCATACATCCCGACCCATTGGAACACGACCAAAGTTGACTTGGTCTGTTTAGTTTGGCCTGTGGTTTTAGCCAAAACCGAACAGACTACATTAAAATATTCCGAACTTAGTAACCTAACCAAATGGCTTACTTATTCATGTAGAGACTAAACACATTGTCAGCGTGTATCAAGTCATATGATCTAGGATATGTCGAAAATGGCTCACACCTGTAGTCAACAACACAAGAGACAATCAACATCAAAAGCCAACCACACGATCCACTGCATAAGAAAGAAAAAGAAAACGAAAACAAACCAGTTCATATAAGTTCCAATCAGACCACGTTCATAAATAACGCCAAGGGTCTTGTAATTCGCATCATGAGGAACAACATTCATGACCCAAACCGGATACTTTGAAAGTGAAGCTGCAAACCCACCGAACCCTGCATTCATATCCATAATATTTCTATACCCACCACGCGATAATGGTTTTAGCACGTGTGCGTATGTAGAAACCCTCTTTTGCCACATCAGATTGTCATCAAGAAATTCTTGACCTTTTAGACCAGGAATTAACCCAAATCTAGGCGGAATGGTATTTAACCTTTTGGGCCAGTTTTCAAGAACACCCCCAGAGACATCTTGTGAGTGTTCTACTTGAACTAAAGGGGTGATGCATGCATCCATTGTTTTATACCAACCATCATCTGGATCGTCATTTTTGTCACAAATTTTGGGAATTTTGAATCTTTTTCATGCATTGGATATGATTGTTAGGTTTCTGCCATACAGCAATCGGACCTTTTCCTTTGAGCTTTCTCCAACACAACCGTCTAGCAAGATCCTCTAAACGGGCCAGTTCTTTCTTAGGATCCTTGGTGGTTCCATCAGAGGCTGTGTATTTACTTCTCCAGTTAACAGGTGGGCCTGACAGCACCCCAATAGCCACCAGGCCGCAAAACCCGGTCAATTTCCTTTAGATACAACCCATCTAGCATACAAAATCATCCTTCCGTTAGATACAACACAAATAGCACACTGAATCACCATAGGGTTGACAACTTTGATCCGTTAACTAATGAATGAGTTGACTTATGTTATGTTTTATCTTTAAAGGGGTAAGGTGAAATCATAAAATTTGCCAAGGATGCATAGCAAATTGATTTGAACACTTGAAAGCCAATCAAAGTGCATCATTGAATTGTATATTTTTTAATCATGCTTTATACACTAATTACAAGCTCAAAAATTATAACTTTTAGACAAAAATGTATTTTGGGGCAACCAAAGTGGTCCCATCCGATCCTTACCAAAAGTAACTCATTTTGACTCGTTAACCAACCCACTCATTTGTCACCTTAGGTTATATAGCCTGCATACTGGTATTAGATAAAAAAACGATAAAAAGTCACAGACCTTAAAGTAAATGATTACTGCTGGAATGAAAACCTTTTGGGTCAACCCCGTGCGACTTGTTCGACCCATACAAGGTTACTAGTTTTGACCTGAACCCATTTGACCCGTTACCTAACCCACCCATTTTATCACCACAATTTATATAGCATGCATACCGTATTCGGTCCATGGCACAAGGCAACGTGAGCAATGAGCCATGTCAAATGATCTTGATGGGTAGGGTAGTCTATAGGTGCCAAGAACACCAAGCATGGCAGGAAGACCTCTTTCTAGGGCAAATTGCACTTGAGCTTCATGTATGTCTCTTGGAGCTATAGACATTGTTATGATATTATAATCCATTAAAGAATCTCCAAAGCTTGCAACCTACCAAGTTAAACCATAATATTAATCAAATGTCTTAATCTTAACTCGTTTGGTTAAAAATGAGTTGATTAAGTTATGTTTTATATTCGTACATCAAACACTTTAACTAAATAAGACTAGGTTGAAAACCAAAGTAGGATCAAAAGTCTCCAAAACTCTATTACTTAACGAGTATACCTCCTAATTAGACTATTATAGAAAACAAAACTTTCTAATAATATTAAACTCACAAATTATCTATTTTAAAATGTCAATTCTTCATCCGCTTCTGATTCTAATTACACCAATGTCTATCTACCTCATGTCAGGAACATTAATTTTTTGCCAATAAGGCAAGAGCTCTACAACCCAGCCTCACAAACTATTAATTAAGAATAATATATTTAGGTATAAACCATACAGTGTTTGGGTCAAACCAAATTCCTAGAAATACTATAAATGAAAAAGATCATTAGGGCCCACTTAAAAGTTAAAAGCTAAAACGCTGATTGAAGAAAGAAGATTAACTAATGAAACCAGAATCTTGAAAAAGAGGCTTAATTTCAAGAATCGAACTTACCCCACACCCTGTATCAAGAGCTGTCCTAATCGCTCCAGATTCTAATGGCACCAGCTTCTTCAATACGTCGATATAACCCCTAACCCCTTTCTGAAAAGAAGTCCCACCACCGGGGAAAACCAACCGATCATCGACCAATCGGACCCAATTCTGCTGTTTCTTCGACTCCGTCAGTAACTTGAACGGCACGTTACTGAACCAAGCTTGAGCTCTGCTTTTGGGCCATGAAAATGGCTTCTTGTACCCCACCGGCGCCGGCACCAGACACCGGAGAATCTCGCCGGAGGTGGTCGGACAGTGGCGTTCTCTGTGCAACATTTTCTCGACTTTGTATGATCTTTCTCTAATTGGGTCTTGGCAGGGGCAGTAATGGGTGAAATTGGTGGGGCAAAAGTTGAATTTTTCCGGTGGGTCTGATAGTGGCAGAGGGAGTGTGTTGTGGGGTTCGAAATCGAGTGGCTGGTGGGTGTTTTGGTGGGTTAGAATGGTGAAATTGGTGATGTAGTTTAAGCAGTTTGATTGATTTTGAAGTGTGGGTTTTGGAGGTGTGTTGATGGTGGATCTGTATGACCCGAGAATGTATGAAATTGAGCAGATGATTAAGATGAAAAGGAGTCGGATTAATGGGTTTTTGAGAGGGTTTTGGTGGGACGGAGGCGACGGTGACGCCGGTGAAGGTGAGGGTGAGGGTTTAGTCATTTTAGTGTGTGAGGGTGATGGTGTGTTGGTGTGTGTGAGATCTGTGTAGTCAGTAGTGTGAGACTGTGAGTGTGGTTGGGTGGTGAAGAGGAATTAGCTGTATGTTTGTCCGTTATTCCCGCTAAGATATCAACAAAGATCCAGCTTTTTATAATACTCAAGATTCACCCCTCAACTTTGTGTCTTTTTATTTTAGTAATCTCATGAGTTAGTTACGTTGTTTTTTAAATAGTAAATTACACTTTTTTAGTTTTAATAATTACATTTATATTTTTTAAATATGTGCACACCTTTTATACTTTATACTAACTTTTAGTTAAGTAAATTCAGTTATGTATCTTCACATAAGGTGCATTTTTTTCATTTGTTTTCACATTTAATTTATTAAACAAATAAAAAATTAATTATTTTATATGAAAAATAAAATTAAAAGATATTGTAGGTGAAACATCACTCTTGGTGTGTGTTCATTTGACTAATCATCAAAAATAATTTAATGACAACAACCTCCAAAAACATTTACTAAGGTAAGAAATGTAAATCACAAATCATTTACAAGTTCAGAATATCAACATTAAACACAAAAAAATACGCGTAAATACTTTATAAACTACTCACACTAACAAATATAAAATGTCAACAAGGAACACAAACTTGGTAATTACATGTGATGATTTGAATTGCTTATATAACTGCAAAAACAAGAAAATTAACTAAGAGTCGCTCGTTAATCACACAATAATATAAGACAAAAATCCAAAGAACAATGAAATACAAAAAGTGAATTATCGATTTTAATCTTACCATCTTTGTTTGTTCGAATTCAAGGGGTTTCAATGGCGTATGAGATGTTGTAGGTGGTAAAGATAACCGCTATTGAGCTATCAAATAAAGGGAGATATCAATTTAATGGTATTGAACGTAAGAGGAACGCATGTTCACTGACTTATCCAATGATCCGATATATTTTAATTAAATTTTCATATAAAATATATAAATTTTTATTTGATTAATATATTAGATGTGAAAATGACAAAAATACTCATGTGAAAAATACATAACTGAATTAATTATACATTTAACTGAATGTTAGTATAAAGGACAATATTTGTATACATATTTTCATGTATTAATAAAAGACACAATTTGTAATTTACTATTTTTTTAAAAATTCATAAATGCAAACATCTAATCTTTCCTCTCAACCAAAAATTATCCTAAAGATGTAGATGCTAACCTCGTGAGAAGAGACACATGATATATGATATACCAAAGCTAATCGTAGCTTTGTTGTTCTATGACTTTTCAGTTTTGTTAAAGACTATTTTAAGGAAAAATTAAGATATTAAATTATATCACTTCTAACTAAAGCTTAGTCTTGACAAGTGTAAAAGACATGTATAATATCTGTATATCACCATGTTCGCTCCCATTACTATTTAAGGATTTTTAATGTGTACAAGTGGTATGAGCACATTTGTACAAGTCATTTATTATGTGGGCCCTTAATTTAATTAGATTTACCATCTACACTTTATATATTTTCCTTTGTTCTTGCTCATTTATTTTGGACCAACTAGCTTCTGACACATGGCAGGTTTACATCTTCAAGAAGATTTGAAGGAACCTAATCTTTAACCATTTGACCAGAAGATCTCAATCTTCTAAAATAAAAGAACATATAAACTATCATACTAATTACTAAAACAACCCAAAATAAGTAACTTCACTAAGAGGCTCTTTTGCGGCCTTTTAATTAGCTTTTTAATGGTTCAGATGTCTGGATGGTTTAGCACTTAATGGTTCAGACTGTTTGTTTCGCGAACACATGTCTAAATGGTTAAGAGATTTACCTTTAAATGATTAAGCATCATACTGATACTGAATGGTTAAAAGGTCTAATGTTGAATGGTTAAGACATATTATCTAAATTGGTCAGACATTTGTCTTTAAATAGTTAAATTATATACTAGTTCTTAATGGTTCAGACTTCTTAATGATTCAGCACTTAATGATTCAAACCTTTTATTGGTTCAACACTTAATCATTAGATTCAAAAGTTACCAAACAACCCTTAAAACAATTGGAATAATAGTGTGTAATATGTATATAGTTTTGTAATTTAAATGAATGACTCATATCATATCATCCCGACTATGAAATTTGTGTAGGATCTTTCGATTTGATTCGGTCTTACAATCTTACAAAAACAAATTATACACAGTAGCGTGCCAACTGGACAACTTGATAAAGATTTATTTTATATTAAAAGCAAGATCCTGCCTACGCCAAGGTGTAATTTAATTTAAACTAAATAAATGATATGAAACTAGAAAAAAGCTTACAGCTTTGTTTATCTGGTAAGTTGGAATAATTTCATACCAAAATAGGATTTTCCTGGAATATAACAGAAGTGCAGGACATATATTATTCCAAAAAGACTTGTATCTGTCTCCCCTTGTGTCGGTAAAATCTAGCAATAACTTCCTCCAACTTCAAATGAAGCATCATCTAGCAGTGCCTTAATGTTTACACCTCCCAAAGCTGTAACACAATCAAAATGATGTTCTTATTCATTATAGGTGATAGATTGAGCGAGTCGGATGACGGGACAAACTGTATATTTCAGGTTTGGTTGATCCAAAACACTATTTTGTCCAGCTTTTAATAAACTAGTGTGAATATTATAAAAATACATTGTTATAGTACTCATCTTATTTTCTGAATAAAACAATTTTGGAAACTATATGATTAGAACAGGGTTATCGTTAAAATAGCATAAAATAACTATGACAAAAGTGGGTTCAGATCCCTCAACTTTTTTTGTGATTGATGAAGTCCTGGTACTTTTGTTATTTTTCTTGGGTCAAATATATATATATATATATAAAACATAAATGCTTAAGTCCTCAAATTTGTTTGATTTAGGTCCCTAAAAACCATACCTTTTATATGCGTTCAACCAAAAACCAAACTACAAGGACTTCATCAATCACACTAAAAGATTACGTAGGATTCTCTTAAGATATCCCATAATAATACACTTTGGTCAGCTTTCATTACCAGCTATAAATCTTTATTTGACCCATCCATAAGTAAATGGTTCAAAATGAACACAAACAAATGTATGATAAAATCAGGTTCTAGTTTAAGCATTTGGTTTATGTACTAGTTAAAATTACATAAAGGTTCTTTAGAGATATAATACCTGGGACAATATTGCTGATGCCATCCAGAAAACCAGCCTAAAAAATTATTTCCACAAAAATTAAACCTGAGTTAGCTCTTTAACATGTTCATCATACAACTACAAATACGGTCAATCTCACAGCACGTATTTTCGTAGTTCAAACAATAGCTGTACACAGAGGCGGCAAGTTGAGCCGGTTGAACAGGTCAAAGCAGGTTTGTGTAGCAATGGGCAATTTTAGTAATGGCCAAAACAGCCCAGGTTAGATTGACCCACAAACACTTTTTTGACTGGTTTTTATAAATAGCAATCTAAATCTTTAGGAGGTTGTATGAGAGACTTTGGTCTGTTTTTTAGTCCGTTTTAGCCCATTTCACATATTCGCCTTGTAGCAACTTCTTTTAATTAACCTGTTTGAAATAAACACAACCCAAATCGACCCAATCAAAATGATACTTTATCAGTATGGTTATGTTGAGCTAACAAACATTTTTTTCTCCATTTTTACCATTTTGTATAAGTAAATAAAGCAATAATTATGATTACAAAAACAATATTATTTTGATAATATCAAAACCTTTGATTAAAACAATTAACATGTCACATGCCTAAAAATTAGATTTTAGGGACTTCAAATCGGTTCAGCCATTTACTGTTCAGGAAAAAATGTATTTCACCCATTAAAGATAAAAGCCAACCAGATCAATCCAACTCATAAGTATATGAGTTGAAATTCTAACTTCTAGATGTATAATAACAAAGTTAGGTGTCACTACATGCACATTCAGTGTTTGGGTTATAAACCTATGCAGTGATTGATTGCTATAGTTCTAAGAAGAAAAGACATACGGGAATCCGGACGTCAAGTTTTTCAAAGCCATCTCGCCCAATAATTTTGATTCTCAGCGTGCGGGACCAGATCCCTGAGAAAGGATTATTCGTGTCACCTCCACCATACTTACTGTAATTATCTGGATTTAACAGTTCAACAATAGGCTCGGTTGATCTTTGACCGGTTTGTTCTGTATCATCTTGGCCCTTTCTTTGGATACTGTATGGGTTACTGCTACCTGAGAAATACCTATACCATGTTAATGGTAGAAAAGAGTAGAAAGTAAATAAACAATTGTGTTTTAAAAAAAACTGTTCGAAAAACTGGTTGTTCATAGACCTGTTTGCCACACAGATTGACTGCTCTTGGTAGCATAACGCTTTTCTTCTTCATAGTATGTGTTAAAACCCAAGACTTCTTTGATTTCCTCGAAGGATGGCATGCTTGCAGGAGAAGGCACGCGCCCTCTCTTAATTGCTTGCAATGCATCCTGCAGAATGCAGATCTCATGCTAAACTTCATAAACAAGCTATGTAGAAATTTTACTTGCAGTTTACACAACCAAATATAGTTAATATGATTAACTTTTAAAACCATTTTATTTGGCTCTGGGAATAAGAAACCATTATTAATACAAAAATGCATACACAACACTTTGCAAGAATGAGAGATCATGTGCAAAAAAATGCCCTGTACGATGGTTCTTTTATCATTTGCATTATTATAAATTGTCCAAAATAGATCATCCCTATCACAGTTACATCCATGACTAACAACTTTAGATGACGAGTGATCATCCACTTTAATTGGGCAATGGTTGAAAAACTGTATGTATTAAGAACACATTTTAAGCAACTTTAGACCCATTCAACACATTTAACCCGTATCATTTATAATTGAATTTTAAGATTCAAGTATTTAACCCATTGAGATAAAATTATAAAAATGATCCAATCGACCCATTCATGAGCTAATGAGTTGAAATTAACATCCTTTACCAAACTCAAAGTGGTGTATTTAATGGAAACTTTCACAACACAAAGGAAAAAAGCTAACCTCCATTGCACGGATAGATACCCCCATCAAGGAAAGAGGATATGCTACAATTTTATACCCAATCTCCTCAAGTTCTAGAGGAGTGAGTATTGGGTTTTGCCCCCACCTTCAAGCATGTTGGCCTATGTACGAATCAAAAAATCAAAATGATGATGATGATGATAATGTTAATAACAATTTGGGTTTTCTTACATAAATTACCAACGTATTTTTCACCTGTTGTATGCCAAAAACGACAGTCAAAAATTATATTTTATATATAAGAACATAAAACTGTACGTAAAAATGTATTATTTGTATGTAGTGTAAAATTTTACATAAAAATTTAAAATCACAAATTACAAAATGAGCCAAAAGGTAAAAAAAATTAATGACTCAGCAAAAGAGATAAATAAAACAAGATAAAACCAATTCTTAAGAGAATAATATAAAGTGTTTTATCTGCTAACAGTAAAACGAACTTACTAACCATTTTAGGAACTTGAGGAGAGATCTCACATAATGCTTTCATCTCTTCTTTTGAAGCAAGTGCATCAATAAAAATGACATCAGCTCCAGCATCAGCAAAAGCCCGTGATCTCCAAAGTGCCTCTTCTATGGACAGCGCTTGGCGGGAATCAGTTCTTGATACAATAACAATATCAGAACCACTCTCTTTTCTAGCATCAACTGCTGCTTTTATCTTCATTACAGCTTCCTCTCTAGATAACACTTTCCTGCCTTGTGTATGACCACAAGCTTTTGGAGACACCTTGCCATTGTACATTTATTAGCAACATGAGATCCATATATGGAAATAAAGATATGACATACAGTGATTAAATGTATAAGGTCATGTATAAGATTTGGAGCCAGGGGGGAGTGTTTGTGTGTGTGTTTACACTGATGGTTGCATCTTAAAGTTGCAATAATTAGTTTAGATTTTTTACAATTATTACGATTCAGATTATTAGGGTCACAGTACGCATATTTTGATAAAAGATTCTTAAGCAAACTGAAGATAAATGTCAAATCACCTAATTTTACTATCCTTAGGTAATCCATCATCTCTGATTATGAGTCTAACTATGTAAATAACCATACTCGTTTTAAAAACACACATCATGCCATCTTAATTTATTCATTAACACCGAACTACTGAGATAGGAACTGTAAATCCTTAAGATTAACATAGGGATAGCAGAGTTAAATCACAGTTTAAGGTTATTAGTTGGCATATAACTTCAATTACCATAAATAATTTTAGTAAATTTAGCATTACCGTTATTAATCACAGTTTAAGGTTATTAGTTGGCATATAACTTCAATTACCATAAATAATTTTAGTAATTTAGCATTACCGTTATTAATCATGTGTGTGCTAATGTTAATAGCATAAAATTCATAATGTAACCACTAACCACACTAGGGAAACTGGTCCTGTCATACTACCATAATTTATTTAGAATAGAACATATGTGATACATACGCTAAGGTTTAACTAAGCATCTTTAAGATAGATGATTAGCACTTAAAACAAACCAATTTTGTATCCTTGTGTTAGATTTCAATAAAATACTTTTGTTCATATCAAGCAATGATTAAGAAAAGAACCTGATCTTCAAGAATTATTCCTGCAAATCCTGCTTTAATATATCCCTTAACAGTTCTTTTCACGTTCATGGCATTTCCATACCCATTATCCCATCACCTATACTGGAATGGACACAGCTTGAGTGATGAGTTGACCTTGGTCAATCATTTCTCCATAAGAAATTAGTCCAGTGTCTGGCAAGCCTAACCGAGCAGCAGATATTCCAAACCCTTTTCAGAGAAAGAAAAACACACTTTATCGAATCCACAACAAAAAACTAACCAAAATTAGTTTACTTTTTGTGGGCAAAATAATATTCTAGTTATGAAGACAACATGGTCAATATAACACAAATCTGTTAATTACTTCATATGTTACATAAAAAACTCAAGTACTTTGACTTCCTGTGTCAAACTTCTGACTTCCCAAATCCAAAATAGATACAGATTGATGACAAAAATTGACAGGCATACTTTATGGTCTGAAACTTACTAACATTGTCCAAGGAGTACCACTTTGTTTCAATAACAGAACTTGTATGACTCGTGATTCATGAAGCTTTAAATTTATAAAATTGACCACGAAAGTCAAAATTAGCCACCTACTGCTCGCCTTCTAACATTAACGTCAATATCAATTCACATCAAAACATGACTGCCACTCATTTACTCAAATTTTCACCGGTAACAAACACAACGATCTTCTCTAGAACATGTTCTCACCACTCTATGGTCAATTCATACCTAAAAGCTGAAACCTAAATCCACAGCAACCATAAGAGTAACTAAAACTGCAATCAATTCATCAAAAGGTACCAGTGGTGAAGCAGAACTGAAATCCAGCTCTCTCTATGAGCTTCGCACTGAGAGCATCGAAACACGCAGGGCCTTGATGAAGTCCAGGAGACTCGAGTAATTTCCGCAGCCTCTTCGCCGGAGAAGACTCTAGGGTTCCGTCGTTTTCCTTTCTGTCTCCTCCATATGAGCATGCGATGATGGAGTTGTAGCGGACTGAAAGCCGCGATCTCGATAGATTATCACATGCAAAAGTGTTCTTGTATAGAATCGGAGTAATCGAGTTGCTAGAAGGTGTGAAACTGGTTGAATTTGAGGCTAATTTCGCCGGAGACGACGGAAGAGAGTGGTGGTGACATACGGAGGATGAAAGATTCATGTTGTGTATTTGGGTAGGGGACGGAAGTGTTTATTGGCTCGTTATTAACAAGATCACTAATTATCACATGAAAGATCACTAACAAGTTCGCACATGCTTTTAGTCACTCTGGTTTGATGGTTATAGCGTTTTTTATCCAATAGTTTAAAAACGTCTGGTTTAACTACTGTAGTTTAAAATATGTATCAATCAAATTCAAGACACTAACTCTCATCTAACTTTTCTATTAAGTGTATGCAAAAAGACAAAAACACCATTGGACTTAAATTGTTATTTACGCACACTCACTTGCTCCCTTCATCCTCTTCACAACCCTTTATTTCCCCTCCATCACCACCATGCCCTGTGAATCATCACCACCACCATCAATGGTGCTTCCGCAAATCATCACCAAATCTACCGTCTTTCCCACCACCAAATCCACCATACCAGACCTTAACTCTCCACCTCCGACCTCCCCATGTTATCTTGCCACTACATCCAAAAAGACAACCTTTTTCTCCCGCCACCGTCTCCGGCCATCACCATCTCCGACCCTCCGACGAGCCCTCTCAACCGCCCTCACCCACTTCCCCCTCTTGTCGGAAGACTCACCACTGACGACAACGGCTACGTCTACATCACCTGCAATGACGCCAGAGCTCAGTTCATCCACGTTGTCGCCACCAACATCATCGTCAACGACGTTGTGTCACCGACCCATGTGCCGGATTTCGTCAAGGGGTTTTTTGCGTTTGACGGAATGGTGGGCTACGACGACCATATTAACCCCTTGTTGGCCGTTCGGGTGACAGAGCTTGAAGATGGTGTGTTCATCGGGTTTTCTGTTAACCACACGGTGGTTGATGGAGCATCATTGTGGAATTTTATCAATGTGTTTGCAGAGGTATGTAGAGGCGCCAAATTGGTCTCCAATCCACCGTCTTTCTACCGTGACTCTGTCTTGATCTCGCTGGCGGTCCTCAATCTCCCCGACGGAGGACCCAAAGTCACCTTCGACGAATTTGCACCATTAACAGAGAGAATCTTCAGCTTCGGTAGAGAATCAATTCTCAAATTGAAAAAACCACCAAAAATCGGAGACAGTTGAATTGCATCTCCATAACCACCACCACCACCATCGCCTCCGCCTCCATCACCACGTTAACAGTACGAAGATGATGGTGAATATGTCGCCGACAGGCAACAGCTCTAACCGAGGGTTGGTAGTGGTGGTAGGCTAGGGGGAGGTCGTGATGTGGTCTGGTCAAAGAGGTAGAAGGTGAGGTTTATGGTTAGGTTCAAATCTGAGCGAGTGGTGAATTGTCGGCGAGTTACAGGTGGTGCTTGTGTGGTAGCCAGCGAATGACGATGGTGATGTAGTCATAGGTGGTGGTTGCCGGCGGGTGGTGGCTGTGAGGTTTAGGGTTAGGTTTAATGTGGAGTTAATGTTTGGTTAGTGGTGTGAGGTGGGACCCATATTTTGTTTATGTAATATGATAACACTTTTAATCCAAGGGTATTTTTGTCATTTTTAATAAAGTTAACAGAGTAATTGGATGGAGTTAATGATTTGCACTTAATTGTGACAGATCTCAAACCATAATGGTTAAATTGAGCATTTTTAAACTATTGATGAAAATGGTTATAACCACCAAACCATAGGGACGAAAAGCGTAATTTACTCTTGAAAATATATTAAAACCAAGAAATTAACAAGTATGATGTCATCACTTTTGTTTTTTCAACAACAGATGTGCGATCTTGTTTCGCATAACAGTTGTTATATTAACCGAGAAAATCGACTATCTCAACTTAAGCATTTCGTTTAATTTGAGATTTGAACCCATAACCTTTTAAAATTTACATGTTATCTGTAACTCACGTTAATCAGTTGAGCTAATGATCATTGGTTGTATTCAGTATTATAATCCCGCTTAGAGATGGGCAAATCGGGTTTTCGGCCATACCCGAAACCGGGTTGGGCCCAATCGGGTTTTTTTGTACCCGGGTATTGGTGAACGCGGGTACGAACCCGGGTCAGGTTCGCTTACTTGAAAACCCTACCTGCCATACCGGGCAGGGTAGGGTCGGGTCCAGTACCGGGTCTAGTTTTCTTTCCTTGTTTTTATATCAAATATCGGATTCAACTCGGTTTTAAACCGGGTCGGGTTCGAGTTGGGTTGGGTCGGGTCAGGCTCGCTAAAAATCACAAAAACTAAAACTGGTTCCAACCCTACGGGTTTGAACGGGTCAAACCTGGGTATACCTCAAATCAGGTACTACTCGTACCCGGGTCTGGATCGGGTCCAAACCTGGTTTTTATGCCCACCTCCCGCTCACATGCCTTCTAAACATACTATTAAATATTTAATTTTTTTTACAGTATGCAGCATAACTAGCATCCTTAATATATGAATAAATACTTTTACTATATCATCGTATCATTAGGTTACAAGTCCTTTAATCCTTATTTTCTTTAGCGCTTCTATTATTTAATGTTTGAAACAAGAACATGTGACTATGATTTGTTATAAAAAAAATTTACCAAGTATAATATATCTTATTGAAACATGACGCTTATAACGAGTGTATCCTTTTTGAGGGACTGCCAATTTTTTCAGTAGTTTTCTTTATTATGTGATAATATAGATTTGGTGTTACTTAGGAATCCTGACGGCTCTAAATATGTGAATGATGGTTTGAAATGAATTGTATATGATATCTTATTCTAAATAATGACATAATTCATACTCTCATGATATATTATTTGATAAATATCCATGCGAATCTATGAGAAGCCCAACTATTATAATTTTTATTTTGATGCAACAATCATGTAACTGAAATAAGGTGATCGCAAATAATAATATATGGTTATCATTTTCAACAATAGCATGTCCCATTTATCGAATCAACGATGCTCTTTTCAACCCTCGTCATCAACTTTCTTAAAGTATCTCTCAATGTCTAATCGGTCTGCCATGCATAGAAAATAAAAACACAACCTACCACCAAGTCACCTTTCTCACTTCACTCTCCAAACATCAATTCCGCCTCCTTTATCCAAACAAAAAAACAAGAGAGAAACAGTTTTGTTCTTGCTTCTTTTTGTTGATCGCAAGCCAAATCAAAGAGTTATAGGAGGTTTGATTTGAGGCGGACTATGAAAATTAAAAACCTTATAAGAATTTTTGTTGTAAATTTGTAATTTATAATTTAAATGACAAAATATGAAAATTTAAACAAACTTAGAGGGCAAAAAATTGTAATTTGCTTTATTCTTAATTTTACAAATTTGAACCTTAATATATAACTAATTGGTAATACTTTTGTCATTACAAATGATTTATATTTCACACTTGTATAATCGTACAGAATGTGAACTTATTCATATTTCACACTCGTATTATTGTAGTCTCTTCACCAAAGTGTCACAACATGAGAACGTGGCTAATAAAGCTTGCCAAACGCCAAAGCACAATTCAAGAGTACAAAAACTTACCTCTCGGCATCTATCAAACTACAAATATACAAGTGTTTTTAAAGGTCTATAGGTCAAAAAAGTCAAAGTCAACCCATCGAAACACTCGCGTCCGGCTGAATTTTCCGTTGATAGACAGTCTCTGGGCATTCTTTAGCCATGTGAACCTTCGACCGCGGATAAAAACTCCCATTTGTTGCATTCCGCTCAAATAGATGATCATATTTATGTGGAAGATTAAACGAATATGAGAGGTGATTGTTATTAAACATTCAAAACTGCAAGACAAATTTTAAAGCATGTTTGAGCTCATTCTTATCTCTTTAAATTACACTCATACTTAAATAGGAAGGTGGCAATTTCAAACGGGTCAATTCAAGTTAAAACTTATCTCTAACAAGTCAAAATTAAAGTTAAAAGAAAATAACTAAAATGAATCTGGTCATATATGTCAAAGAGATATGTGTATAAAAAACCTCTTTTAACATTATTAAAACAAGTATATTACATGAGGAATGGTATATTATTTGTAGCCTCAATTGACATGCTAATTTTTCTGGTAGAAACAAGAAAATTATGATTAGGACGACATGGTGTTATGAATTAACCCCACCCAACGAGTAACTAGAACCATTTTAACACGTATCAACTATTTTGACTTGTACCTAACTACCCACATAACACTTATATGCTTAGGTTAACATGTGCATGGAGATAGAAAACAACAATGTAATGTAGAGTGAATGCTCAAAATATGCCTAGGTGTAAGAGATGTACCACCTTTGCAGGTTTAGTGATCAACAAGTGCTAAGATAATACATAAGATAAAATAAGTACATGCCAGTGTAATTTCTTCTCAAGATAACTGCTCAGTGACAACAAGAATTTGTCGTGCCTCTTGTTTAGTCATAACTTTGCTTCCTCTACGGACAGCATTCTGTAATGTTTCTTGAGCAACATTATTAACACAAAATTTAAACATAAGTGGTTGGAAAGGTAAGTTGTTCAGATAATAAACTATAATATAAGTTTGCATATTCCACCAAGTAAAAGCTCCAGCACTTGTGCCGGTAAATTAGAGAAATTATTCTTTATACATAGGTATTTTACAAGTAAAAAAACAATAGAGAAACACCCACCATAGATTGCATATCTGCCAGCTAATAACGTACTAAGATTTATAAGAAAACAAGCTGATGTTTTTTGTGAAAAGTCATACAGACGGGCCAAACAAGTGAGCAACAACATCATAACTTATATTTACACATAATTTAGAACATTAATCACCCCAACACTAATACAAATGATCAAAAGTATGCCAAAGCTATGTTTATGTAATGTTCACAAAACTTATTTCTTATGTTTTATATAGCTTTTGACAAATAAGTAAAAATAAATTTTTTTCCAAGTTTTCAATATATTCAACAGCTCAGGAGAAAAAAGAAAATTCTAAAATTTCAATGTATTCAAAAGCTTCTGAGCTAATCAAAAGAAAAAAGGAGCTTATATTTTATATGGATGGTACTTCTAATATGTTGCAAACTTTAACGAGAGGTTTTAAACATCAACCCATGATGAACTCGAGGTTTAATAATAATATGCATTATCATTGCAAAAATGGAAAATTAGAATAAAGTACAAAGTAATGTTACTATTTTATTTTTTATTTTTTATGTTTACAAATTACAATACAAAAGTCAAAAACTCATAAATAAGTTTCAAGAACTATTACCGTTTCTACTTTTTGTTTTCTATTCCTCAAATAGAAATATAGAATACAAAGTTATAAACTCTTACGTATTTAGCAACAAATTACGCAAGTATCGAAAGCTTACCCTGAAGGGCTTTACGATATGCTTGAACCATTCCCCTAATCAATATTCCAAAGCCCATTACAATCAAATTCACGAGAATTTTAGCAGCCTGCAAAGAGAAGCTTATATCATGATTTAAGAAAAAATTTTAGGACTCAATAGTAGGTTTATAATAAACTTCCCATCAGTAGTAAACTGCAAGTTAGACTAAGCAATAGTTGCATTTTTATAGGTTATTCTTAAGACTTTGAGCATCTGATGATAACAATGCAACTATATGAATAAAAAAGAAACATTTATGGACTTAAAACACCAAATAGTGATTCTTATTTGAAGATGGTGAGTAGTAGTGCTCGTAACCAATCAAACATAGTTCTTAGAATGACCAGAAAAGGTGATACAGGTTACACATTTCATAGACGGTCTCCTATACCTTTGTAGTTCTAGGACAACTATGTTTAGTTAATTATATGTGAGAACCTAACTATAGACTCTAATGAGTTACTGATCTAAGTAGCAAAAAACACTTCCAAATCAAATCCAATCACTTTAAATTGTGATAAAATGTTGCCCTTGAGCATGATAACAGTGCGTCTTGTCAATAATCGTTTATTTTTCTAAAGCGCGTTTTAATAAAGAAAATCCTTCGGTACTGTTGTCCTATCTACTATATATATGAATAAGAAAAAAATGTATATTAACGAGTCAGAATTCAATCCCAGACAACCAGTATGGTAATTGAGCGCTTATAAAATAACACAAGTTTGACAAAAGTTAGCTGATACAGAAAAAATTGACCAAATCGATTGCTTCATGATACGAAACATTTTGTAATGTTAACTTTAAACACTTCCAAACGAGTTTATGTAAGGGGAGACAGTGTCATGACTATGGGAGGGTGGAAGAAACTCGGTTGTAAGTTTCCAAATCATGCGCTAATGATACCAAAATTCATCGATTAAACCATCTACGCCTATATTGTTTTAAGCCACAGTGAGTTTCCTTCTCGTAAACAAGAGATCAGAAAGTAAAGAGATTTAGGTCTTCGTATTTGCTGTTATGATTCTTCAACTTATAAAATATTAAAAATAAAAAAGTAGCAAAATAACAAAAAACAAAAATTAAAAAATTGTTATTTGGTTTATTCGGATTATTCAAATAAATTCGGATTGTTCGGATACCGAATCCGATCCGAATTGAATTTGGATAGTTTCAGATCGATAGAAGAATCCTTGTTCGGATCGATAGAAGAATCCTTGTTCGGATCGGATCGGATAGGGCCCTGAAATTTTCAAATCCGAATAATCCGATCTAAATAATCCGAATAATCCGTTATCCGATCCAATGAATACCCCTACTTACACTAAAAAATAATATATCAAAATAAAATTCAAAAATAATTAAAAAACATGTTCGAATAAGGTTTTGATGGTGGATCAATAGCTTTATTTGAATTTAGGTCATTATCTTAGCTTATTTCATCTCTAATTTTTCTATCAAAACCAACACCACCAGATGTAAGAACATGTGAGATCATTGACAGGAAACAACAAAGGTAATTTGATGATATGATATTTATCAATCTTCTCTCATTTCCTACTATAATTATTCTACGCAATGTAGTTTGAAAGGTTATTTTTTAAATCATTTCTCGGTGAAGCATGTTTAATCGAGTGAAACTTTAGCCGGTCGGAGGGTCAAGGGACCCCCTGGACCCTCCCATAGTTCCGCCGATGCTCGTATACATCTACATGACACGTTTATATAATTTATTGAACTTTTAACTTCATTGACCATACACGTAATTGTATAAATTCAACAAATGTATCTAAAAAGGTCACAATACAGTTTTTAACGAGATAACAAACCGATCGAAATTTCAACACAACACACTTATAACAAATTCAGTGTATGTTCTGAAAACCTATTACTAATCCAAACAAAGAATGTGCACATTATTCACTTCTACATCCCATATACAAACTACAATAATATTGGAACAACTTTTACTAACTCAAAAACCTAAAACATACAAGTATAGATACACAATATACAATCGTATGTTTTTGGGGTTGTTTGACAATTTCTGAATGATTAAGTGCTGAATTAATAAGATGTCCGAACCATTAAGTGCTGAATCATTAAAATGTCTGAACTAGGGGTGTTCATTTTCGTATATCCGAATTTCGGATATCCGAAATTTCGGATAGTGGATTTCACTATCCGAATTTCAAAAAAAATGTATTATTTGATAAATTTTATAAAAATATAATAACTTTTATTAAAATTTATTTCATATATCCAAAGTATTTATTAAAATATCCGAAATATGTAAAAACATGTAATTAATATTTAATATTTTTTAAAATTTTATAAAAATATTTTGGATATTTTGGATATCCGAAATATCCAAAAATTCTCAAATCACTATCCGATTCTGAATCCGAATTTCGGATATCCGAAGATATCCGAATTTCGGATATCCGAGTTTCGGATATTTCGATTCTGTTTCGAATTCGGATATTTTTGAACACCCATAATCTGAACCATTAAGCGATAGTATATTATTTAACTATTTAAAGACAAATGTATGACCAATTCAAATAATAAGTTTTAATCATTCAGCATTAGACATTTTAACCATTCAACATCTACTTAACCATTCAGAAATAAATGTCTTAACCATTCAGACACTCGTAAAACAAACACTTTAAATCATTAAATACTAAACATTAAAAAGTTTATTAGCTGCTAAACAACCACTTAATTATTAATAAGTTTAATATTACCTTAAGAGTTGAGTCGGTAAAAATCTTGTAGTGTAAAGCTACAAATCCTACAAATTTCGAGACGTGAAGAAGATAAAATCTCGTAAATAAGGACACATCTACTGATATCTTTGGAGCGAATCAGTTTAAGAAAAAGTAAATATACGCTATTATTACACAAAACGACGTAGTTTAGGGCCTCCGATCTAGTTTTGGTTCAGACACACCCCTCTCTCCGTTTCCGTTATTCCCAACTCTCCGTCTCTGTCATCTCCTCCCCCTCCACCGCCTCCCGCCGTCCCTCCGCCCTCCTCCGGCGTCCGCCACCGCGGCACACCACCGTCGCACACCACCGTCGCACACCGTCGCCTTCCTATTATCCCCTAAATTCATCATCAGTAATCATATGTATTATTATTCCCTCTAATGCTCCAACCACCACTCCCCCATCCACACAGCCCTATTCGACCACCACTCCACCTTCTTGTTGATTAGTTGATTACAGAGGCAAACGCAGTCTTCTGTTTCAATGGTTCTCAGGTTTCGTTGCTGTTTTCTTCAGCCTGATTTCTTGGTTATTTATCATTTAGGGCTTTTGAGCGTACTGTTTAATTTTTGATACATTCGCAGGTTCACAAGCAATTGACATGTCTGATAGTTGATGCAATCACTCAGCTGTTGGACATTCAAAGTATCAGTCGCTTCCGTATTCAAGTCATGCTAATTTGAGGCTGCAACTTTTAGGTAATACTTTAAAGTGACGCTAACCCCCTTTTGGATTTTAGTATTTTACTGATCGGGTTATAGTTTTTTCTTATTATTTTAATTAGATAGACAATATTTTGATTTTCCATTGTAATCAAATTTTATGATTACTATGCTTAGATGGTGTTCTGATTGTATAATTTGTATAGGAAATGTTTGAAGGGTTAGTAAGACAGCTGATTTTAGGTTACCTTGGGCAATATATTAAAGACATACACAGGGAGCAACTAAAGATCACACTGTGGAATGGTTAGTCACCACTACATATCCTGCTCTTTCTTGATGCGGCTCTGTTGGAAGGGGGTTGTTCCTTTTTGTTATCATGTCACAATATATATATCTCTATCCTGTCATTCAACTTTTGGATTTTTTAATTCCAATATTCTCTAATTTTTATCTGTATTCTGGTTCACCACATGGTATGGTTTTGTTTTTGCTTCAAGATGAATATGGTCATATTGGGTAACTTTCTGTAGTTTGATAGTCATCTGTATTCATGCATACTAATCACAATTTTAAATCACTTGAGTTGAAATTGCGCTTCACTTTTATTGCAGAGGAAGTTTTATTGGAAAATGTGGAGTTAATTCTAGAAGCTTTTGATTACCTCGAACTTCCATTTGCTCTAAAGCAAGGTGACCAATATAACTTTAAACTAAATGCTAACTGTTATGATGCGAGTTCTTTTATTTTTTACTTATATCATATGAAATGCAAATGTACATGTTATCTTTTTTGATATAACCTGTCATGATCCACTTTTGAATATTTTTCTAATATATATGATGCACATTCATTTGAATTATAAAATATATATTTTTGGTCACTATATATGATCATTTAATATGAAGGATCTAGTTAGGATATTCATGCAGAACACTATTAGAAATAGTATTGCTATTTCTTAGGTTATTTTTTCGTGATTAATGCAATTATAATAATTGGTTTCTCATTTATAAGACAATTGTCATTATTTCTCTTTCTTAATTGCTCTTCGTCCCACATTGACATGTGCAATTATTCGGCAGGCCGAGTTGGGAGGCTGAGCATTAGAATTCCTTGGAAAAAACTTGGCTGGGACCCTATTATTATAGTTTTGGAGGATATATTGGTTTGTGCTTCCCAACGTGAGGATGAAGAGGTGACCATATTATCTCATTTCAATATGCAGAGTATTGTGTCTCTATGTAATAGTATGTAACTTTCTTGTTTCATTTATTTCGTTGAGTGAGTGTTAAAAAATTCATGATAGATGTGGAAAGACATTTCTTCTGTTCACTGCCAAACAAGTTATGCAGTAATGTATAGAATTTTTTGTCTTTGAAACCAACGTCTAATCTCTAACTTAAACAAGTTGCTGATAGACACAAGTGAACTTGGGATACCTCCTTTTAGAACAGGGCTTGGAAGCCCGCCCTCCTCCCTCCCCTTTTTTATATTGAATTTTAATAGTAATTGATTTTGTAGTGGGGCGCTAATGATGTTGAGCGAAGAGAATTTGCTGGGAAAAAGGCCAAACTTGCTACAGCAGAACTGGCAAAGTTATCACAACGTGTATGTGGTGAGCTACCTTTCTATAACTTATATTTTTTACCATGTATTTATGTATGCTTAATTTATCTAGAGAATCCAAGTTTTTGAATAATAATAATGGTGACACGATTGTATTGTGATTTGAGCGAGATTTTAATGATGTGATGCTAAGCTCCTTGGCTTTAAATGATAGCTTGCGTTATATTGTATTCAAGTAATTGATTTATTTTAGCTATTGGGTCTATCCTTTCTTCACTCCTATATTACGGATATGATTGATTTCTTGTCATAATCAAGGAACAAAATCACAGTATATATATGCTTGTGTGTGTTAGTTTTGCATCACATGAGGACACATGCTATTTGTAAACCGACTAACTGCTATCTTATTATGGCCCATAGTTGAACAAAGAACGAGCTTTGAGTATCAAATACACTTCATTTGCTTGCATTAGTCAAAGACAAACAATAATCCTAAACCTCCGATGAACTTGGTTCATATATTAGTTCTGCTCAACTCTAATAAGTTCAGGATTCCTGCTGACTTTATATCCTACATAATACTGGTTGTGTGCATACTCTGATATTCATGGCAAAAACTTAGGTCGCTTAAGTTGCAGCTTACTTGGTCACATTCTTATTAAAAATAGATGACTGCCAACTGTGTTAGTCTTTGGTAAATTTTGTAAAAGAGGTTGGAAGACTATGGCTTTCGGCAGTCCATGTATTTTAGTGAAATTATTGCAATTTTGGTGGGTTTTTATGAAAATATGCTTTCTGCGAACCTAAATGTTGATAGTTATTTACTTGAAATGTCACCAGCTGAGTCATATCTTATTCTTCCAGAGTTAACCAAGATTGCTTATATAGCCGTGTTTTTTTAGTAGTTACATGTACAAGTGAGTGTTAGTTAATTACTGTTTAGGTATACTAATGCTCCCGGACTCCCGGTATATACTAATTTATGTACAGGGATTGTAGATATCGAGTACTTAATGTGGGTAGTCTTTGTATATTAGTGAATATCTTCAAATATGGCTGCATTTCAGTGGAACTATGTTTTTCTTTACATTACATATAGATTGTTTTTCTTGAAATGTCACCAGCTGCTTCTTATCTAACTCACGAGAGTTCAATAAGATTGTTTATTTAACGATACATTTTTATGATAGTTATACGTAGAAGTGAGTGTTGGTGATTGTTATTTTGTTATCTTTATTCCTAATATATCTACTTCCGTCACAAAGAAATATAAAGTTTTGCAGATTCTTAATTAATATTTAATAACGGGAAAAAGTAAGTTTGGATTGAAAGCTTATTAGAAAACGTTAGTGTTGCATTTTTTGGGATAATATAAAAAGGTAAATTTTGTGTTATCTCTAACAGTGGGAGTATTTGAACTTGTTAAATTTGCTTGGTGTTTCAGTGTTTGCATATTCATTTATGCATGGAAGCATTTTCACATTTTTGCTGCTAATAAATTCTTTGCTTCTCTCTAGATAACCAGACTGGAAAATCCTTTATGTCATACATTACTGCAAAGGTAGTGAGGTTCTTTGTACCAAAAATTTCTTGGTCTTATCTGGAAATATGATTTTTTAAAGTTAACAAGCTCCTTCAGTAGTTGAACTGACATCTATTTCCATTATTTTCCTCAGATTATTGATGGCATTCAAGTCACCATCCGGAATGTTCATGTTGTGTATGGAGATATGTCAAATAATGAGGTATGTTCTGTTCTGTTACGTAAATTATCTTCTTAAACTTGAAAACTACTTATTGAAGTACCCTGACTTTCTTTTTATTAGTTAGTTTTTACCAGATTTAGTGGTTGAACAGTTTATGCTGGTATTATGTTGTTCAACTAAGAATTCTGGGGTTACCTGACTTACCTCCAATGCTTGGTTTGAAGTTGACTAGTTGAGAAAATAGTGTTGAGAAAATATCATTAAGTGTACGTGTATGTTAGTTGATGAACATTTCTGGTGATGGGACAATACAATTATATTTCTGATGTTTTGCAGGCACAAACTATATTTGGTTTGAAGTTGACTAGTTTGACTGCGATGAAGCAAAATCTTACTGGGTATCTCTTACTATACACCATACTTTCGTAGTTTCATGTCCTTTGAATGTCTGAAAAATATCTTTTGGTTACATACTTGGGTTCTCAGAACTGTATCTGTTATACCCCCTGTCCAGTTGACTTTTTCCCAGTTTATTGACTACAAAAATTTACAAAATCATGATTATTGTTTGTGAGTTTCGGACTGACTATGCTTGGAGATGATGTAATTGTGCTTCTTACTGAACTTATAATACTTTTTATAAATTTTTTAGGTTACCAAGTGGAAAGGTGAGGATTGGGCAAGTGAACAAACTTATTGAGATTCAAGGTTTAGAAATATATTGTAGAACCTCTCATGGATGTGCCAAAGATCTCTATACTGGCAATGGTGAAGACTCCTTGTCAATAGTTGCTGCAAGTTCTCAAAGTGATGAACATATCCACTTGTTGGCCCCAGTTGATGTATCCGTTTCTCTTTCGGTATGCACTAAAAATAAAGTAAAAAATATTTATTACAAATAAGTCAGGTGTATAGTCAGGCGTTTCTTTGATTACAACCTTTTTAGAAGTGCATAATAAGATCTGAGTATAGTGCATCATCTATGTGAAAACATAATGTATTTTAACTACAGTGCATAATCGATTGAAACCTTTAATTTTAACTAATATAATAATTTTTGATTTCTTGCGCAATTAGAGGGAGTTTTACTGTCTACTCTCCCTCTCAAGTTGGATCATGGATGTTGATTAGGTCCAATTTGCGCGTCAAATCCTCAAATAGTGGACTAGACGCTTAGTAAGGATGCTGGCATTTTGTTTTTTACTAGGCACATATGTCATGCATGGACACCATCTAGTCTCCTTGATGAAATGACGGTCGTGTAACGTTGAACCGGATTATGTGTTTTGTTGATAGCAACTTTATCTTCAATAGAGTTAAATGAGATTTGCTTTAGTAATTGGCTTCAGTTATTGCTATATCAACAATTTCTTTATCCAAGTCCTTCTCATATGCCTTTACAGATTTGCAATATCTTATATCTTGCACAATTAACAACAATAAACATCTCTATACCCGTACTTACGTTTTTCCTGAAACATAATTTGCTTCTTGGAGAACCTTTGAGGTACCTGAGTATCTTGTACACAACATGTAGTGGCAAAAGGTTCACCAAACAAGGGAGACTACAACTTTCTCAAATGCTGAAAATTGGGATGACCCATTCTAAAATGTCATCATAAAAGTTCACAGGCCTTAGAAACAGGAGTGGAGTTGCACACAAACATTGAATGTTGTGCACTCATATTATTTGCTTCAATGTAGTAGAGTCCGTCACATTCCTTAGCACCGCAGTCATCTTTCGTGCTGATAGGCCGAGACTTTAGCATAGGAAGGAGAAATTTAGTTACATAGTTATGCTGTTTGTTCAGTTTATTGGTAGATAGTATACGGCATGACAATTAGGAACATGAAGAGCATTTTGTAATGTAAGAGAATCGGATAAAAAAACATATCCTTTTCTAGCAAAAGGGTCATATAAACCATCTGTAATTTTAGCTTTCAAGTTTCCAGTTGGTGCCGGGTATGACATATTAAGAACATAAAGAGCATTTTCTAATTTAAGAGAATCAGATAAAAAAACATTCCTTTTCTAGCAACAGGATCATATAAACCATCTGTTATTTTAGCTTTCAAGTTTCCAGTTGGTGCCGGGTATGTATATTAGTCAAGGGGTGCTTGGGTTGAGGATTAACAAGGTAGTGAAAATGGAAATGATAGAATGTGTTTGGTTGAAATGAGTTTTGAAGTTAGGAAGCATATACCCAAAATTGGTTATCCTACATTACCTTGCAGAAGGGGTGTATATTTTCAATTCCACATCTGTTTGTCAAACCCATACCCATAGTGATTCCTGATTGCAAACCAAACACTACCTTAGATTTCTCTGTTCTCTACAGGTGAATAGGTCCGGACGGCTTGAGAATAACGCAGCACAATACTCTGTTGATGTGGAGTTATCTGGCCTGGTTAGTGTCACAATCTTCTAATCTATATTATATAGTTAATCATTACCACTCAACTAACATGTCACTAAAATTTTAGGTGCTATCCCTGAATGAAGATCAGTTGCAGCAAATATTGTATTTATATGATTATCTATGCACCTGTCGGCTAAGGGAAAAGTGAGTGAAATGTTTTTAAGTCAGTGTTGTCTTTTCTAATTACATATGAAAATACCAAATCACCAGGAAACTTTTACTGCTGTCATACAAATATGACCAGGCATAATTTTTATGACAACCAACAATTTTGTTAAGTTCCAAATTTTGAGTGGCACTAATCACATATTTGTTTAGTCTTATAGGAATAGTTGCTTGTTTAGGGTTCATGGGCATAAACCTTCTTTTCACATGGCGTATGTGGATCATAAAATATGTTCAATTCTTGGAGTTTATATTTTTAGTTATTATTTTGTATAAACACGGAATAGAATTATCAGGTTACATGGATTATGCAGATTGTTATTTTCTAATTGTTGGTGTTATACACACTAGGTTGTTTTTACACAAATAATTACAGTATTTTCATTCTTGTAGGTTATCTAAATATCAATATTTCTTTTCATGTTCTTAGATATGGTCGTTATCGTCCTTGGGGGAGTCCTTTATCAGAGAAACCGATTGGATGGCAGATAAAGTGGTGGCATTATGCTCAACAGTCTGTGTTATCTGATGTTCGTAAACGACTTAAAAAAAGTTCATGGAGATACCTAGGAGAACGTGTGTAAGTTGTTTTCTATGAAAGTTGGTCATGTTTCCTCTACTAAGTACTGAACCTTTCAAATTTTAAAGATAAAAAAGGGTCCCGTATCATGCAGCCAAGGGAGTATTACTAGACTGTATTGATCACATTGCCTCTTACTATGATCTATATTTCCCTTGTACAGAGACAGAAAAAGGCGGTATATAAAGCTGTACAATTGAAATTAGAATGCCTTCGAAAAGAAGAGGTACACATTATTTTAAAATGAAGTATTTCACACCTGGCTTAACTTCTCAGTTGCTCTCCCCCCTCTCCCATCCTCCCTCTCGCCCCTCTTTAGTTTTTTTGATGTCTTGGGTTAATGGTTACTGGATTAAAATATAGTTAGTTTCTGGCCTTCTGCTATTTCTACCTGATTAGTTTTCCAGTATATCTTTCTTGATATAATCATTATTTGGTAATATGTGATCAGCCTCTGAATGATGCAATTGTTTTGGAGTTGGACCAAATGGAGAAATCATCTGATATAGATGATATCCTAAGTTACCGGTCTGCTGCTGAACATGAGATTCAGGTATATGATTTTGATTATTTTTTACTCATGTTAAGCTCAGTACCATTGAGATCAACCTTATACCCTTGTAGGAAATCTTGGTGGATCCAGCCATTGGTATTGGAGCTAATGAAGCTAATACTGCTTTTGACAAGTTGGTCGATGATGATCAATCATCAAGCAAGCCCCAAGGTTGGTTGAAGTGGTTGTCCCGTGGCATGCTTGGAGCAGGAGGTACAGATGATTCCAGCCAGTTTTCTGGTGTTGTTTCAGATGAAGTAATCAAGGTACGTGCGCTAAGCTTGGTTAAGTTAAATGATTCCATTTGATCTGTTATGTAATCTAGCATATAAATCTAGTAGTGCCATGTAAAGGTGATTTAGAGTTTTTTACTATTGATCAAGAAGTCAACAGGTTGTCCACTTATTAAAATTTAAGTATATGCAATGCTGAACTGATTTCTATCTATACTAACTGAAAATAAGTAAGTACTAAACTAGCCCTTATAGGGATTAGTTCTCTTTACTAAATGCGATCTGATTATCATATAACTTGACAGGATATATATGAAGCAACAAAGTTCCATCCTTCACCCTCCCCTGTTTTGGATGCTACCGGAAGTGATAGAATTCTTTTGTCTTCTATTAAATTCTCTATAAATCGAATCTCTGCAACATTGCGTAACAGGTGTCCTATGTTGCTGTGACCCTAGTATAATTATGTATTCTGAAGGATTATATGTTAACATTATGAAATTGTTAATTCTCTTTAAGCTCATTTATTTGAGATTACGTGCTGGGTTCTAATACTCTATTTTTTTTCTAGGAAGTTTGATCGTGCTATTGCTGAACTCGTCTTTGAGGAGAACCTTTTGGAGTGCATGATTTGGGAAGAATCTACTGTTGTTACTGCATCCGTTGATGCTGTTGAAATGATGAATCCCTTAAATGAGAATGCCATTTTACTTGTTAGAAAGGTTTGTTTTAATATGCATGGCATACCTTGATTGTGATCCTTTATTTGAGTGAATGTCCTTACTAGTTTTACTCACAAATTCAGATGAACTTCTCTAGTTTTTTCTTGGTTTGTTCTTAATTGTTACAAGTATTGTCGATTTTCTCACAGGGCGACTCAGAGGGGCGTTTTCTTGAAGTGGGAAAACCGTCTCTAAATATCCAAGCTTACATTCCAAATGCAAATCATGAGGGTGAATTGACAATGAAGGTATTCTGATTTCGGTTTACTAATTACAAAACAAATCATTGCAACCAATTATTTGCAGTGAATTTTCTGATAACGAGAATGAACCCTTGCTTTATTTCAGGTTATGCTAGAGCCAATTGAAGTGACTTGTGATCCAACATTTTTTTTTAATGTCATGGAGTTATACACCGTTCTGAGTTCTTATAACTCTCATGAAGAAAGGGTTGGTTTTTCCCTCCACAACTCAAGATGTAAATGCATTTTTTATATAAGAACCTTATGTATACTGCATCACTAATTTTTCAAAATGATATTTTTAGTTGGAACTCTATACAATGTATAGATCAGCAAATTTTGTATAAATACTATTTGTAGTTGCACGGTTGAACAATTAACCAGATGCATAACCTGCTTATGAAAAGATAAATATACGGGATTCATTCATTTAGATTTTGTAAACATAAAAAACCTGATACAAAATCGCCTTGATGCAGTTACTTTTGTAAATACTATGGGTGCATGTCGTCTTTTTTTGGTAATCTCGGATGCCATAATATATAATGTCGGCCTGGTTTTTTCCATCCATCTATTTACAGTGACTTTAATTGATTTGATGAAACAGTCTAGACAGTGCTATGTAATTTGTTGAAGCATCAATGAAAAGTTAACCAATGTTGCTTTATCATGTTTTGTTTTACAAATTTAATTGATTTTTTGTTACAGGTCCTAAAATCGCTTAATAGGATTGATGATGTGAAGACAAGGCTATTATCAAAAGCTGAGTATGTCTAGTCTTCTGATCTAACATGATAAATGATGTAATTTGATGGTTAATTAATACTAAATTATTATATATATCAATGTGTTCTATCTTATGTTTTTTTGCAGATACATATTGTCTAGTCGGAAGAGAATGATGTTAGATATTAGTATGATGAATGTAAAGATAATTATTCCCTGGAAGAACAGGAAGTCAGAGATGCATAAGTTGGTAATTTTTTTTATTGACTTGGTCAACCATCCATGCTATTACACTTTGGATCTTCCTACCCTGATATGGTGTTCTTCGTCTTCTGTATGTTTGTCCACCATATTGTGTGTCACACCTTAAGTTTTTTATGTAGTTTTCTTATTTTTTGTTTATGTATTATCATAGCTGTGCTAGTTCATAATTCGCTTGCATATTACCTTGGAAGTTTGATAAGGCAGATCACACATCCAATAGCGTATGCAATATGTATGCTAATTAGTATGTGATCATCTTTTGACATTTTTGATCGATTTAGAAGAGAATGGCATGCTTTGAAATGTGTTCTATAATGAAGCTAAATATGCATATATGTTTTGAACTTTTGATGTTTGTGTGTGTATATATAATAACTATACATGACATACCTCTATTGTACTTGCGACTTAATGTAAACTTTCAGTCAGTATGTTTTTTTGGATTCTATATGTCTAGTTTTAGCTTATCATTTTGTCATTTTTTCATTGCCCATTCTTAAGAGCATTAACTTCATAGCCAAAATGCTCAGGTACTCGGACTAACAGCAGTTACGTTCACATCCAAGCGTGATATTGCCTGTTTTGCACCTGATATCAATGTACCATCTCAATTCGTGAGGAATTTGGTAGATATCGAATCTTCTAGTGATTTCTCAAGGGAATTCAGATTCAAGATCTGCATGATCATTTCGAAACTAAAATAATTGACTTTGAGGTTAGCATTTTCTCATTTTTAGTCAATCTTTTGTATTGGGGCAATTGCATATATCCCCAATAAACTTGTGAAATTACATATATCCCCAAAGCATGCATAAAATACATTGTACTTATGCATTGAAAACTTGTGTTTTGGGGATATATGTAATTTCAAGGGTGGAGAGGGGGATATATGTAATTCTCCCTTTGTATTTTTGAGCATAAAACTTATGTTTAGCATCCTGCAGATAAATTTGTTTGTTCCTTTTTATCCGTATACCTTCCCTATTCTGGAAAAAGTCAACGCTTGTTCTGCTATAGCAAAGTGTATTGTTCAGGATGAACCATTATTAAAAGCATTGGAGGTAGGTAAACCTTATGGCATTCTAGCATTTACTATATGATAAAATTTCATATATATCATTCTAAAAGTTCAAAGTTCCATATGTGTATATATATTATAGATATGCATATGCATATAGTGAGGGATCAAGAGAAAACCATCGACTAATGAGAAAACAATGAAATCCACCCCTCAGCAATTATAATATTTATAAATAAAATAATTTTTTAAGTTGTTTAAAGAGTATTTGACTAAATTACAACCTTATTATTTTAGGTAGTTATTCTTTAAAAAATTTAAATCCCTTCAATCATGACTAGATGAATATTGAATTCATATACGTAACTAGTAGTTTATACATATGTAACTCGTAGTTACATACACGTAACCATCTGGATCTTGCAGTTTTCGCAAACTTGTGGTTTTTTCATGAACCCTCCCTTAATGTACATATGTGTGTATATATGTGTATATATGTATATACACGTGTATACATGTATATATGTGTGTGTGTGTACACACGCGCACGTATAGGCGGGGGTGCTTAATATGGAACCAACAATTTTTGTAAAGAACGATGCGGTTACATAACCATCTTATTTTTACATATAAAACAAAAGGCAAAAGTATTTATGTATTGGACACCATCTTTACACACTCATATATAACCATATAAATCTTATCATATCATATATGACATCGCCAAACACAAAATATCATACATGCTCATTTTGTAGTAAATAAAACAAAATCTGTTTGCTTGAGTAAACCAATAGGAAAACTATTAGGGTTTTGGGTTTAGATCGACACAAACACAATCAAACTACGAGAGAAAATAATAACAAAAATGAACACGCGCGAGATTTAACGTGGTTCGGTCGATGTGACCTACGTCCACGGGCTGAAACCTGGATAATATTTTTATTGCTTTCTGCCACACTCGTGAGAAATTACAAGTATAGTACACAATATAAATAGGGAAAATTAGGGTTTACAACTTAATCCCCAAGAAAATCTTAATGGGCTAAATTAAATAAAAACAGGTCAGGTCTTTAATTTAATTAATCTGTCACTGAGTTGTCTTTTAACCTCAGTTGTCTTTTAACTTGAGCCCAAATCAAAACTCCATAAACCCAACAACCTCCCACTTGGAGGCTTGATCATCTTTAAACTGCCTTCCGCTGTGAACACTTGTACCTCTTGTAATCTTCCTCGTCTTCCTGGTTGCAACAACCTTCTCATCAGTTAACCTAAAGGCCTGTTGAAGCTCCCCCGAGCTTCAACATATCACTCACGACTCCCATTGAAATAAACTACTAGATCCTGGAACATCCTGAGAACAAACACTTTTCATATTTAGCAAGTAATCCTCTAGAGAGATTTTATCAGATGGAATATTAGTTCTTTTAACCCACTGTCGTCTAGGAACTGTAATTGAAGCACAACCTGTGCTCCTATTGCCACAAAATCCTTTAACTGGTGTTCCTGAACTCTTCCATGCACATTCACTTTGAATCTTTCTTGTGACTCTAGGTTTTTTACTTGCAAAGCAAACCTTCTTTTGCCGACGAGATTTTGTGAACCGGACTTTAGTCTTCTTCTGAACTAGAACGTCACTTCCTTCGGGTGGTAAACTGACCATATACAATGAACCCATTTTCTTTCCACGAGCAATGACAAGATTCCCTTTAACAACTTTCCACTGTTTATTCCCGAACTTAACCTCATGTACCTGTTCATCCAACTGAGCGACAAAAATCAACTGTTTCTTCAAATTAGGAATCACCCTGACATCTTTCAAAGTCCATAAACCAGCTGAAGTAACTAAATCCATGTCACCCATACCCGTAACATCAAGAACATCATTGTTTGCCAGTCTTACCTTACCAAAATCACCCTATTTTATATTATGCAGTGCTTCACTGTTGTGGGTAGCATGAAACGAAGCTCCAGAATCCATGAACCAGGAATCCACACTACTCTCCACGCTACAGTTTAAAGCATCATCATCTGAGTAGTCTGGTGCGGTGTTAACTTCTTTTTGATCATTCAGACACTGATTCCTGAAATGTCTAACCTGTTTACAGTTCCAACATGTCACATCATTCCGAGCCCTAGACTGACTCCTTTTCCTGTTCTTGCTCCCACTACCTCTGTTATTCTTTCTTCCTCTGCCAACATTCAGTAGTTCACTTGATGATTCACCTGAATTTCTTCGTCTGACGTCTTCGCGGATAATAATATATCGAATCCCTTTTAAAGTGAACACACTGGTGGAACTAGTAATCGCTGTAACAGTACCTGCCTAGCTATCAGGCAATGATGATAACAGTAGTAGAGCGTAAACCTCATCCTCGAATTTGATGCCAACTGAGCCAAGTCTTGACAAAATAGAGTTCAAGTTGTTGATTTGTATTAAAACTGAACTTCCCTCTTTCATCTTTGTATTAACCGGCTCTCGAATCTAGAAAATTTTATTTGCTGCCAAAAGCTTCTCGTACATATTAGATAACGCATCATATAAACCTGCCCATTTACATGTGGATGGGCTGAATCACTTTGGGTTGAATTGGTTGGGCCCATAACTTGATTTGGAGTCACCCAGTTGACCCAGTCAATTAGTAGTATGCATGTGAGGAAACTGAAGTAGTGGGGGGTTATTAGTGGGATAATAAGTTATATTTGAGATTATTAATATGGTTGTTTTTAGATTAGGGCGTCGTTGTTTTAATTATCAGAATTACGGTTCTTACCTTGTAATTGGAGATCAAGCCTATCTCGAATTTGGCTATCTATTTAATCGATCCTTCATTTATTAAAGCTGTCGATTTTTCGTTTCTATAAGATACCTTTTATTGTAGTTTCCTTTAGAATGTTGAACACAACATTCTTTGTCAGTGACAACCTAATAACCGCCTTGGCCTTTTTATCTAAAGTTTCCCACTCAGTTTGTTCCATCTTTTCTGGTTTATCATCCAAAACAACATCCAAGTTTTTCTGAACAAGCAAATCCTCCATTTGCATTTGTTAAGTTGTGGGCTTCGACCCATCTCGGTTGGGCCCGTATTAACTGAAGACAGAATTAGGAGATTAAGGGACGGCCGCCCTAAAGCCCAGTTTGCTATTTTAGGCAAAGAGTGTTAACCCTAATTGTTTAGTTAGTATAAATATATCTCTTGTACTTGTAAACATTTAACACCTCATTAAAAGAAAACCCTAGTTGCCCCAAGTGGACGTAGGTTACACACCGTACCGAACCACTATAAATCTCGTGTCTTGTTCTATTGTTTTTATTGTTCTCGTGATTGTGTTCGTGTGTTTGAGCTATTTGATCCTAACAACTGGTATCAGAGCCAGTTCAGGCTCTTGGTTACTGTTAAAGTCAACACACGAACTAGGGCACCGCCGCCGCCGCCGCCGCCGCCACTGTTGCAGCTGCCGCCGCCGCCACTGCTGCAGCTGCCGCCACCGCCGCAGCCTTTGCCTAACCCCGATTAGGGTTAAGCCGTCGCCGCCGCCTCCGTATTAGGTTCCGGCGCCGTCTCTGTCGGAAATCTGCTCTGCTGCCGCCGGAAACAGCCACTGCTGCTGTTCGGGATTTTGGTGTTGTCTGGTTTTGACTCGGTTGTTGAGCACTTAGTTTGGAATGATGGCTGATGACGGGAGAACAAAGATCGATAAATTTGATGGACATGATTTTGGGTTTTGGAAGATGCAAATTGAGGATCTGTTGTGTCAAAAGGATTTAATGGCAGCCTTGGATAAGGATAAACCGGCAGATATGACAGATAAAGACTGGAGGACTTTGGACAGGAAAGCAATTGCTGTCATCAGACTCTCACTAGCAAAGAATGTTGCGTTCAATATTGTGAAGGAAACTACTACTCATGGTTTGATGAAAGCCTTATCGAATATGTACGAGAAGCCGTCTGGATCTAATAAGGTATTTCTAATCAGACAGTTAGTTAACACCAGATTGAAAGAAGGTGGTTCAGTTTCCTCTCATATCAATGATTTCAATACCATTATTTCTCGCTTGTTATCTGTTGAGATCAAGTTTGATGATGAAGTTTTAGCTTTGTTATTGTTATCTTCGTTGCCTGAAAGTTGGCCAGAGATAGTTACTGCAGTTAGTAGTTCATGTGGTACTACTAAGCTTACCTTTGAAGGGGTCCGTGATTTGATTTTTGGGGAAGACATTAGAAGGAGAAATTCTGGTGAATCATCTAGTTCTCTGTTGAGTACTGAAGGAAGAGGTAGGGGAAAAGAAAGGGGTAGTAGCAGGGGTCGTTCAAAGTCTAAAAGAAGAAGTCAGTCAAGGCCTAGGAAAGACATCCAGTGTTGGAACTGCAAAGAACATGGGCATTTCAGAAGCCAATGCCCTAAACCATCTGCTCCTAAAGATAAAAGGGAAGTCAATCTGGCCGAAGATAATTCAAATGACGTTCTTATCTGTTGTGTTGAAGACTCTACAGAGTCATGGGTCATGGATTCAGGAGCATCATTTCATGCTACATCTAGCACGAAGTCGATGAGGAATCTACGAACAGGTAACTTTGGTAAAGTTCATTTAGCTAATGATCATGCTCTTGATATCACAGGGATGGGGGACGTTGTGTTGAAGACTCCATTGGGCACCACATGGACCTTGAAAGATGTTCGGGTCATTCCAAGTCTCAGAAAGAAGTTAATTTCTATTGGGCAGTTGGATAGTGAAGGATATGATGTCATGTTTGGTGGGGGACAATGGAAGGTCGTGAAAGGAAATCTTGTCATTGCCAGAGGTACAAAGAGGGGCACATTGTACATGGTTGAAGTTCCTGTAGATGGGGTAAATGCAGTGACCAGTGGCCTGAGTCAATCTAACCTGTGGCACCAACGACTCGGTCACATGAGTGAAAAAGGTATGAAAATGCTCGTTTCTAGTGGAAAGCTTCCAGGGTTAAAGAAGGTCGAATCTGAATTTTGTGAGCCGTGTGTATTCGGGAAAAAGAAGGTGTCTTTTGTGAAGACAGGAAAGCCACCGAAAGCTCAGAAATTGGAGCTTATTCACACGGATGTTTTCGGACCTACTCCAGTTGCTTCTTTGGGAGGTGCTTACTATTATGTCACTTTCATAGACGATTCGACACGTAAGGTATGGGTCCACTTTCTTAAAAATAAATCTGAAGTTTTTGATGTTTTTAAGAAATGGAAAACTGCTGTTGAATTGGAAACTGATTTGAAGGTGAAATGCTTGAAGTCGGACAACGGAGGTGAATACGTCAGCAAGGAGTTCCAGAACTATTGTGCAGAGAACGGTATTCGAATGATTTATACAGTCCCGAGCACTCCTCAACAAAATGGGGTCGCTGAACGTATGAACAGAACATTGAATGAAAGAGCCAGAAGTATGAGAATCAATTCAGGGCTTCCAAAGATGTTCTGGGCAGATGCAATTAATACTGCTGCCTATTTAATTAATCGGGGACCTTCTGTTTCCGTTGGGCTTCAGGATACCAGAAGAAGAGTGGAAAGGTGAAGCAGTTAAATTTGGGCATTTGAAAGTATTTGGGTGCAGTGCTTATGATCTAGTGAAAGATGGTGACAAGCTTGATGCTAAAGCCAAGAAGTACACTTTCATTGGTTATGGGTTTGACAGTATGGGCTACAGGCTTTGGGACTCTGAAAACAGAAAATTAGTCAGAAGTAAGCATGCTACTTTTAATGAGGCTGAGTTATACAAAGATAGAAACACAACCACTTTAGAGGTTCAGAAAGAGCAAGTTGAATTTGATGTTGATGCTCAGAAACAACCAGATCCAGTTAATGAACCAGAGACGGAATTGAAGATGATACAGTTCCTGAGTTTGAAGATGGTGATATGGGTGGAGATGAAGAGGCAGTGGAAGCTTCTGATAGTGGGAGTTCAGATTCTGAAGATGAACAACATCCACAGACTCCAGACCAATCTCATTGGGTTAGGAGATCCACCAGAGTTTCTAAGCAGCCTACCAGGTACAGTCCTTCAGTTAATTATCTTCTCTTGACTGAGGATGGTGAACCAGAAAGTTACTCAGAAGCAGTTGAGTTGAAAGATTCGCTTCAGTGGGAGCATGCAATGTAGGATGAGATGAACTCTTTGATGAAGAATTATATATGGGTCTTAACTAAGCTTCCGCCAGATAAAAGAGTTCTACAGAATAAATGGCTCTACAGAGTTAAGGAAGATCACAATGGTAACAAACGATACAAAGCAAGATTGGTCGCTAAGGGGTTTCAACAGAAACACGGGGTTGACTACAGTGAGATATTTGCTCCTGTGGTTAAGATGACTACAATCAGATTGGTGCTTAGTATTGTTGCAGCAGAGAAGTTACATTTGGAGCAGTTAGATGTGAAGACTGCGTTTCTGCATGGTGATCTAGATGAGACTATTTATATGGCACAACCAGAGGGTTTTCAGGTTAAAGGAAAAGAAAACTTGGTGTGCAAGTTACAGAAAAGTTTATATGGTTTAAAACAGGCGCCCAGACAGTGGTATTTGAAGTTTGATGGCTTTATGGGCAGAAACGGGTATAGGAGATGTGAGATGGATCACTGTTGCTACCTCAAGAAGTTTAAAAGTTCTTATATCATTCTTCTCCTTTATGTTGATGATATGCTGATAGCAGTTTGAAATGAAAGATTTGGGTCCAACTAAGAAGATACTTGGTATGAGCATTACCAGAGATCACAAGAACGGTTCTCTAACTTTATCTCAGGAGAAGTACATTCAGAAGATATTAGAGAAGTTCAGAATGAATGATGAGAAGACTACCACTCAAAGTACACCATTGGCTAGTCACATTAAGCTTTCTAAAGATCAGTCTCCAAAGACAGAGAAAGACAAGGCCGAGATGGCGAAGGTTCCTTATGCATCGGCTGTGGGCAGTCTCATGTATGCAATGGTATGCACTAGGCCCGATATAGCTCACGCAGTGGGAGTTGTCAGCAGGTATATGTCTAATCCGGGGAGAGAACACTGGGAAGCAGTTAAGTGGCTGCTTAGATATTTGAAGGGTACTTCAAAGATGGCATTATGTTTCACGGGTAGAGATGCTATTCTCAAAGGTTATTCAGATGCTGATTTGGGTGGATGTAAAGAGACCTACAAGAGTACTACAGGGTATGTGTTCACTATGGGTGATACTGCAATTTGTTGGATGTCTAGACTCCAAAAGAGCGTGGCACTTTCTACTACAGAGGCTGAGTACATGGCAGCTGCTGAGGCTAGTAAAGAGCTCGTTTGGTTGAAGAATTTTCTGGGTGAGTTAGGCAGAAAACAAAGTATCCGTTGTACTGTGATAATGAAAGTGCTGTTAAACTAGCAAAGAATCCTCTCATCATGGGAAGACGAAGCACATTCACATCAGATATCATTTCATCAGAGGGCTAATCAGCAAAGGTACTATTCAGTTGAACAACATCAAGGGGAACAAGAATCCAGCAGACATGTTTACTAAGTCTGTCACACTGAAGCTTTGCAGGGCTTCAGTTGGCCTTCAGGAATAGTTGAGAAGGTGGGGGTAACTAGGAGGAGCTAAACCAGTTCGGGTTTATTTATAAGTACAAGACAATGCAGTTGAAGACATTTTACGCATCCAGGTGGAAGCAGGTTGAAGTGTTTGACGCATTCAAGTGGTGGGTTAGAGAAGTTGTCTCGAAGCCCAAGTGGGAGATTGTTAAGTTGTGGGCTCCGACCCATCTCGGTTGGGCCCGGTATTAACTGAAGACAGAATTAGGAGATTAAGGGACGACCGCCCTAAAGCCCAGTTTGCTATTTTAGGCAAAGAGTGTTAACCCTAATTGTTTAGTTAGTATAAATATATCTCTTGTACTTGTAAACATTAACACCTCAATAAGAAAACCCTAGTTGCCCCAAGTGGACGTAGGTTACACACCGTAACCGAACCACTATAAATCTCGTGTCTTGTTCTATTGTTTTTATTGTTCTCGTGATTGTGTTCGTGTGTTTGAGCTATTTGATCCTAACAACTGGTATCAGAGCCAGTTCGGGCTCTTGGTTACTGTTAAAGTCAACACACGAACTAGGGCACCGCCGCCGCCGCCGCCGCCGCCACTGTTGCAGCTGCCGCCGCCGCCACTGCTGCAGCTGCCGCCACCGCGCAGCCTTTGCCTAACCCCGATTAGGGTTAAGCCGTCGCCGCCGCCTCCGTATTAGGTTCCGGCGCCGTCTCTGTCGGAAATCTGCTCTGCTGCCGTCGGAAACAGCCACTGCTGCTGTTCGGGATTTTGGTGTTGTCTGGTTTTGACTCGGTTGTTGAGCACTTAGTTTGGAATGATGGCTGATGACGGGAGACAAAGATAGATAAATTTGATGGACATGATTTTGGGTTTTGGAAGATGCAAATTGAGGATCTGTTGTGTCAAAAGGATTTAATGGCAGCCTTGGATAAGGATAAACCGGCAGATATGACAGATAAAGACTGGAGGACTTTGGACAGGAAAGCAATTGCTGTCATCAGACTCTCACTAGCAAAGAATGTTGCGTTCAATATTGTGAAGGAAACTACTACTCATGGTTTGATGAAAGCCTTATCGAATATGTACGAGAAGCCGTCTGGATCTAATAAGGTATTTCTAATCAACAGTTAGTTAACACCAGATTGAAAGAAGGTGGTTCAGTTTCCTCTCATATCAATGATTTCAATACCATTATTTCTCGCTTGTTATCTGTTGAGATCAAGTTTGATGATGAAGTTTTAGCTTTGTTATTGTTATCTTCGTTGCCTGAAAGTTGGCCAGAGATAGTTACTGCAGTTAGTAGTTCATGTGGTACTACTAAGCTTACCTTTGAAGGGGTCCGTGATTTGATTTTTGGGGAAGACATTAAAAGGAGAAATTATGGTGAATCATCTAGTTCTCTGTTGAGTACTAAAGGAAGAGGTAGGGGAAAAGAAAGGGGTAGTAGCAGGGGTCGTTCAAAGTCTAAAAGAAAAAGTCAGTCAAGGCCTAGGAAAGACATCTAGTGTTGGAACTGCAAAGAACATGGGCATTTCAGAAGCCAATGCCCTAAACCATCTGCTCCTAAAGATAAAAGGGAAGTCAATCTGGCCGAAGATAATTCAAATGACGTTCTTATCTGTTGTGTTGAAGACTCTACAGAGTCATGGGTCATGGATTCAGGAGCATTATTTCATGCTACATCTAGCACGAAGTCGATGAGGAATCTACGAACAGGTAACTTTGGTAAAGTTCATTTAGCTAATGATCATGCTCTTGATATCATAGGGATGGGGGACGTTGTGTTGAAGACTCCATTGGGCACCACATGGACCTTGAAAGATGTTCGGGTCATTCCAAGTCTCAGAAAGAAGTTAATTTCTATTGGGCAGTTGGATAGTGAAGGATATGATGTCATGTTTGGTGGAGGACAATAGAAGGTCGTGAAAGGAAATCTTGTCATTGCCAGAGGTACAAAGAGGGGCACATTGTACATGGTTGAAGTTCCTGTAGATGGGGTAAATGCAGTGACCAGTGGCCCGAGTCAATCTAACTTGTGGCACCAACGACTCGGTCACATGAGTGAAAAAGGTATGAAAATGCTCGTTTCTAGTGGAAAGCTTCCAGGGTTAAAGAAGGTCGAATCTGAATTTTGTGAGCCGTGTGTATTCGGGAAAAAGAAGGTGTCTTTTATGAAGACAGGAAAGCCACCGAAAGCTCAGAAATTGGAGCTTATTCACACGGATGTTTTCGGACCTACTCCAGTTGCTTCTTTGGGAGGTGCTTACTATTATGTCACTTTCATAGACGATTCGATACGTAAGGTACGGGTCCACTTTCTTAAAAATAAATCTAAAGTTTTTGATGTTTTTAAGAAATGGAAAACTGCTGTTGAATTGGAAACTGATTTGAAGGTGAAATGCTTGAAGTCGGACAACGGAGGTGAATACGTCAGCAAAGAGTTCCAGAACTATTGTGCAGAGAACGGTATTCGAATGATTTATACAGTCCCTAGCACTCCTCAACAAAATGGGGTCGCTGAACGTATGAACAAAACATTGAATGAAAGAGCCAGAAGTATGAGAATCAATTCAGGGCTTCCAAAGATGTTCTGGGCAGATGCAATTAATACTGCTGCCTATTTAATTAATCGGGGACCTTCTGTTCCGTTGGGCTTCAAGATACCAGAAGAAGAGTGGAAAGGTGAAGCAGTTAAATTTGGGCATTTGAAAGTATTTGGGTGCAGTGCTTATGATCTAGTGAAAGATGGTGACAAGCTTGATGCTAAAGCCAAGAAGTACACTTTCATTGGTTATGGGTTTGACAGTATGGGCTACAGGCTTTGGGACTCTGAAAACAGAAAATTAGTCAGAAGTAAGCATGCTACTTTTAATGAGGCTGAGTTATACAAAGATAGAAACACAACCACTTTAGAGGTTCAGAAAGAGCAAGTTGAATTTGATGTTGATGCTCAGAAACAACCAGATCCAGTTAATGAACCAGAGACGGAAATTGAAGATGATACAGTTCCTGAGTTTGAAGATGGTAGTATGGGTGGAGATGAAGAGGCAGTGGAAGCTTCTGATAGTGGGAGTTCAGATTCTGAAGATGAACAACATCCACAGACTCCAGACCAATCTCATTGGGTCAGGAGATCCACTAGAGTTTCTAAGCAGCCTACCAGGTACAGTCCTTCAGTTAATTATCTTCTCTTGACTGAGGATGGTGAACCAGAAAGTTACTCAGAAGCAGTTGAGTTGAAAGATTCGCTTCAGTGGGAGCATGCAATGCAGGATGAGATGAACTCTTTGATGAAGAATAATACATGGGTCTTAACTAAGCTTCTGCCAGATAAAAGAGTTCTATAGAATAAATGGCTCTACAGAGTTAAGGAAGATCACAACGGTAACAAACGATACAAAGCAAGATTGGTCGCTAAAGGGTTTCAACAGAAACACGGGGTTGACTACAGTGAGATATTTGCTCCTGTGGTTAAGATGACTACAATTAGATTGGTGCTTAGTATTGTTGCAGCAGAGAAGTTACATTTGGAGTAGTTAGATGTGAAGACTGCGTTTCTGCATGGTGATCTAGATGAGACTATTTATATGGCACAACCAGAGGGTTTTCAGGTTAAAGGAAAAGAAAACTTGGTGTGCAAGTTACAGAAAAGTTTATATGGTTTAAAACAGGCGCCCAGACAGTGGTATTTGAAGTTTGATGGCTTTATGGGCAGAAACGGGTATAGGAGATGTGAGATGGATCACTGTTGCTACCTCAAGAAGTTAAAAGTTCTTATATCATTCTTCTCCTTTATGTTGATGATATGCTGATAGCAGTTTGAAATGAAAGATTTGGGTCCAACTAAGAAGATACTTGGTATGAGCATTACCAGAGATCACAAGAACGGTTCTCTAACTTATCTCAGGAGAAGTACATTCAGAAGATATTAGAGAAGTTCAGAATGAATGATGAGAAGACTACCACTCGAAGTACACCATTGGCTAGTCACATTAAGCTTTCTAAAGATCAGTCTCCAAAGACAGAGAAAGACAAGGCCGAGATGGCGAAGGTTCCTTATGCATCGGCTGTGGGCAGTCTCATGTATGCAATGGTATGCACTAGGCCCGATATAGCTCACGGAGTGGGAGTTGTCAGCAGGTATATGTCTAATCCGGGGAGAGAACACTGGGAAGCAGTTAAGTGGCTGCTTAGATATTTGAAGGGTACTTCAAAGATGGCATTATGTTTCACGAGTAATGATGCTATTCTCAAAGGTTATTCAGATGCTGATTTGGGTGGATGTAAAGAGACCTACAAGAGTACTACAGGGTATGTGTTCACTATGGGTGATACTGCAATTTGTTGGATGTCTAGCCTCCAAAAGAGCGTGGCACTTTCTACTACAGAGGCCGAGTACATGGCAGCTGCTGAGGCTAGTAAAGAGCTCGTTTGGTTGAAGAATTTTCTGGGTGAGTTAGGCAGAAAACAAAGTATCCGTTGTACTGTGATAATGAAAGTGCTGTTAAACTAGCAAAGAATCCCTCTCATCGTGGGAAGACGAAGCACATTCACATCAGATATCATTTCATTAGAGGGCTAATTAGCAAAGGTACTATTCAGTTGAACAACATCAAGGGGAACAAGAATCCAGCAGACATGTTTACTAAGTCTGTCACACTGAAGCTTTGCAGGGCTTCAGTTGGCCTTCAGGAATAGTTGAGAAGGTGGGGGTAACTAGGAGGAGCTAAACTAGTTCGGGTTTATTTATAAGTACAAGACAATGCAGTGAAGACATTTTACGCATCCAGGTGGAAGCAGGTTGAAGTGTTTGACGCATTCAAGTGGTGGGTTAGAGAAGTTGTCTCGAAGCCCAAGTGGGAGATTGTTAAGTTGTGGCTCCGACCCATCTCGGTTGGGCCCGGTAACAACTGAAGACAGAATTAGGAGATTAAGGGACGACCGCCCTAAAGCAAGTCTGCTATTTTAGGCAAATAGTGTTAACCCTAATTGTTTAGTTAGTATAAATATATCTCTTGTACTTGTAAACATTTAACACCTCATTAAAAGAAAACCCTAGTTGCCCCAAGTGGACGTAGGTTACACACCGTAACCGAACCACTATAAATCTCGTGTCTTGTTCTATTGTTTTTATTGTTCTCGTGATTGTGTTCGTGTGTTTGAGCTATTTGATCCTAACAACATTTTCCACCAACCAAAGTCGTTTCCATTAAACTTCTCAATCTGAAGTTTTCCGCTCTCAGTCATTATCTCAACTACAATCTGTTTACTAATCGAGTCAAAATTGAAAGTAGTGCCAAACACAACTGTGACCGGCTGCTTGAACTTGAGTGTTGTTCTATTGAACACTACCCTTTTTTTCCCCAGTCTTAAAAAATAGTAAATAACGAGTTTAACAATGCCCATGAGATTTCACGACTTTGGATCTTGGTAACTTTTGTGACTTTTGGTCGATTGCTGGATTATGACGACTACCTGCCGACACCGAAACCCTAGATCGACAACCTCTTTCTCTCACGTGGTGTTTCTCTCGTGTTATGAGCCGTAGCTTTGATACCACTTGTTAGGGATCCGGGTTTAGATCGACACACAAGCACAATCAACTACGAGAGAAAATAATAACAAAGATGGACACGCGAGATTTAACGTGGTTCGGTCGATGTGACCTACGCCCACGGGCTACAGCAAGGATAATATTTTTATTGCTTTCTGTTTCACTCGTGAGAAATTACAAGTACAAACGTGCTAGGTCTTTAATTTAGTTAATTTCCCACCGAGTTGTCTTTTAACATGAGCACAAATCAAGACTCCATAAACCCAACAAAACAACACTATTGCTGTCAACAATCCCAATGCCTTTGTAACTTATTTTATTTACTTTGGCAAGTGGAAATATGGTATTTTTAGTGTTTTAAGAGGGTAAAAATGATGTTACAAATTTTGAAGGCTGCCTATGAAATTGAACTTGTAGGTGCTTGCCTAGGCTGCTGATCTGAAACAAACAAAACTGAACACTTACATTTGGATACAAAACCCGTCTTTGAACTCTCTATTATTAATAAACTCGACAAAAAATTACATAGCTCTATACATCTATTTATACTAGAAGAAGAAGTAGGCCAAGCTATCTATTCGCAAATAGAACTCCTAACAACAAGGTAACAAATGATTACTCATTATCCTTACAAAAATATGATAACCAAAAAATAAGATAAAAAACACCGCCAAATTAAATATCTAGTCAACTCATTCCAAAAATCGGCCCCTATCTTCCTAAGTTTTGACCTATTTCTTACAATTACCCGCTAATTTGAATTTGTTTCCATCCAACCTGGAACTTAAGTTGACACTTTGTGATGCAAAACCAGTTGGTCCAAAAGAGTTAAGAGTTTATTCCCGAAGGGGGAAAATGAAAAGTGGCTAGACTCTCTAGTAAGGGATAGTTTTCTATTAATAAGGGAGGGAGAGAGTAAGGGGGGAGGAGATTATTCTTTAGTCATTTGGTGGCCATTGCTTTAGGCAGTGTGTAAGGGCCCAGCCCTGGTGTTCTTTTTGTTTGTCTTTCTCGTGTAATTTCCTTTTCCTATTAATGAAACTTTTCTTCCAAGTTACATCATTCATTCATCTGAATTCTCAGAAAACATTCCTTCTTTGCTTAGTTTAACCTAATAGTAGAAAACCCCCATCACTGGTCCGACCTGCCACTGACCTGCCGTCATACCTTTTTCATCCTCTTCTTTCCAGATTCTCCATGGAAACAAGAACAAATTCACGATTAGACGCCCAGGATTCCCAGATTAAACAGCTACAAACTGATGTAGCTGAAATTCGAAGTTCGCTACAGTCCTTGGAGGTTGAAAAGGGGGAGTCAAGCGAATTTCGAAAGGTGGTCTTAACCTGGATGGCGAAACAGGATAAGAAAACGATTGAAGGGTCTTCTGGTTCGGGGATTTCCGGTGAAGACGTGCTCTATTCGAACCCCCGCTCGAAATCCAGTCCGCCTGATAACACCGATTCTTCTCTGTCGTTTCCTTGGGCAGTTAAGAAGGTAAAATTACCTGAGTTCTCCGGCTATGACCCGCAGGGATGGATTCAGAAGGCGGAACTCTATTTCGACCTAAATCACACATCAGAGGAGGCTCGCTTGCAATTAGTCCGTTTGAGTATGATCGGAGTGGCTCAACACTGGTTCACCATCATCACTCAAGTTCGTCCCACCATCTCTTGGTCTGAATTTCAATCGGAGCTCCTTCAGCGGTTCAGTGGCTTGGAATTCAAAACCCATACGAGCAATTGGCAACTATTAAACAGGGAGATTCTATCCTTGATTACATTGATGATTTTGAATACCTCCTCTCTTTAGTTCCGCGGTTACCCGAATCCCAATCGATAGGGTATTTCGTTGCAGGGTTAAAAGATGATGTTCGCAAATGGGTGCATCTTCATCGCCCACAAACTCGTTTGGATGCGATGCATCTATCACGGGATGTGGAAATGATGTTGCGACCGAATTCCGGTCAAATGGGGTTGGGCCGATTCCGGTACCTCAACCCTAATGGGCTGCCATCATTTGGGGTGAAAGAAGGATCTTCTTTATCGGGCCGCTCGGAGTCCAAGCCCAATTCTCCACTTCGATTCGATATAGTCGGTTCTCCTAGACTGGAATCTCCTCGGTCAGTGTTAAATCCGAAACCCTCCTCTCCACTACATGATAATGGTTTGTTGTCCCCTCGTGATAGAGGAGTTCGATCCCTCTCACGGTCCGAATGGGAAGATAGACGGAAAAAAGGGCTTTGCTTCCGTTGTGGTCAGCAATATGGGCCTGCTCATAAATGCCCAGAGGGAAAGTTGCGAGTGCTATTGTTGGGAGACGATGAGGATGACTCAACTGGTGGGACACACGGCGGGTTACAACCGAATTCTCCAACTCTCCTCGATCAGGAGATAGATCATGCAGAAGGGAATTGTAATGTTTTGGAGGTCATGGGTCTGTTCACAGCTCATGAGCACAATTCCACTATGAAATTTGAAGGGCATCTGCTTGGATTCCCAGTTTTAATGCTCGTAGACAGTGGAGCCTCTCACAACTTCATCTCCCGTCGTCTGGTAATGGCTTTGGGTTTATCTTCATCCAAATTTCATGATATTAAAATTAAACTCGGAGATGGTCACTATGTTTTTGTTTATGACAAATGCGTTGCTCTTCCAATTTCCATTGGACCGTGTTCATTTTCGGTTGATGCTTTGGTCTTTGACACGGGTTCTCTAGACTTCATTTTGGAATGGAATGGTTAAAGTCTTTAGGAGAGGTGGTGCACGACTGGCAGCACTCCTGGATGCGATTTCAATTTCAAGGAGTCTCGGTCAAATTACAGGCCCTACAAAACCATCAGTCATCCTTGTCTGCGTTACACACTTGGTTATCCATGGAAAGTTCTTATGATGATATGACAACGATTAATCGTCTACGCCTTTAGTAGGGCTAACCACTCTTCAACAATCCACCCTTAATTGTCTGTTACAGCAAGTTGCACCCTTGTTTCAGCAGCCTTCTTCACTTCCACCGGCAAGGCCTCATGATCACATGATTCAACTATCTAGTGCTGCTCCCATTTCTGTGCGACCGTATCGCTATCCCCATGTTCAAAAAACTGAAATTGAAAGGCAAGTACAAGACTTATTACACAAGGGGATGATCCGAGCTAGTACCAGTGCGTTTTCAAGTCCGGTTATCTTAGTTCGTAAGAAGACAACACGTGGCGTATGTGCGTGGATTACCATGCTCTCAACAGCGCCACGATCCCTAAAATATCCCATTCCGGTAGTGGATGAGCTCATCGATGAATTACATGGTTCCCATTTTTTCTCCAAATTGGATTTGCGATTGGGATATAATCAAATCCGTATGCACCCGGATAGCATTGATAAGACTGCGTTTCGTACCCACGATGTGCATTATGAATACCTCGTCATGCCGTTTGGTTTAATGAACGCACCAGCCACATTCCAAGCCGTTATGAACGATGTATTCCGCCCCTTATTACGTCGAAAGGTGGTCATTTTCTTTGATGACATATTAGTCCACAGCCCCACTTGGGAAGACCATCTCGCGGATTTATCTGAGGTATTTGACATCCTACTTCAGCATCAATTCAAGGTTAATTCGGACAAATGTAGTTTTGGTCAACAATCCATTGACTATTTAGGGCATGTAATCAGCGGTCAGGGGGTTTCAATGGACCCATCCAAAGTGGCAGAGGTAATGGATTGGCCGATTCCGACATCTTTAAAGGCCCTTCGAGGTTTCTTAGGCTTAATGGGATACTACCGTAAATTTGTCAAAAATTATGGTAGCATCGCCCGTCCTCTGACTCATCTCACAAAGAAAGATGCATTTCATTGGTCTCCCGTAGCTCAAACAGCCTTTGAACAGCTCAAGCAGGCTCTGGTCTCGGCTCCGGTTCTCTCATTGCCTGATTTCTCTCTTCCTTTTGTAGTTGAATGTGACGCGTCTGGGTGCGGTCTCGGGGCTGTTTTAATGCAACATAAAAAACCTATCGCTTACTTTAGTAAGGCGTTGAGTGATCGCAATCTTTCGAAATCAGCTTATGAACGTGAGCTCATGGCTCTTGTTTTGGCAGTACAACATTGGAGACCTTACCTGTTGGGTTCGAAGTTTACGGTATGTACCGATCAAAAGAGCTTACGTTTCTTGTTACAGCAGCGTGTTACTTCCTATGACCAACAAAATTGGGTGGTTAAACTATTGGGGTATGATTTTGATATACAATACAAACCGGGACGAGAGAATCGTGTTGCTGATGCGCTATCCCGTCGTGAAGATCCGGGACATTTGTTACAGGCTATTTCATCTCCGTTTGGCTGCACGGAGCCTTGTTGATTGACGAAGCTCAGAAAGACTTGGAAGTTCAAGCTCTTCTTGCTAAATGTGCCGCCACACCAGCAAAGTACCCGGAATACTCAATTCGTAATAATGTCCTGTTCTATCACAATCGACTGGTGATTTCGCGAAGTTCTAAGTACATCCCAGCACTACTGCACGAATTCCATGTCACCGCGACGGTGGGCCATTCGGGTTTTACTGAACCTACCGTTGATTGGCAGCTAATGTATATTGGGTTGGTATGACTTCAACGGTTAAGAATTTTATTTTTGGATGCGATATATGTCAACGATGTAAAGCAAGCTCAACGCTTCCCGGTGGCCTTTTACAGCCCTTGCCTCTGCCAGCTACTATTTGGGAAGATGTCTCAATGGACTTTGTAGTCGGCTTACCTCCTTCCAAGGATTTACGGTGGTGTTGGTGGTAGTGGATCGTTTATCCAAATACGCACATTTTATTCTTCTCAAACATCCATACACTGCCAAATCGGTGGCTGACATATTTATTAAGGAGGTTATTCGCCACCACGGTATTCCTAAGTCCATCGTTAGCGATCGGGACCCACTCTTTCTAAGTAGATTCTGGCAGGAGATATTTCGTTCTATGGGTACTAAACTCCATATGAGTTCCGCGTATCACCCTGAATCGGACGGCCAAATAGAGGTTATTATCGTTGTTTAGAATCGTATTTACGATGTTTTGCAGTCGATCAACCCAAAACCTGGTCTATCTGGCTGCCTTGGGCAGATTTTGGTACAATTCAACCTTCCACGCCTCCACGGGTACTACGCCATTCGAAGCTGTTTATGGGAGGCGACCCCCGTCGGTGTTTCAATATGTTCCTGGGGAAATACGGGTAGAATCGGTGGCTCGTGACATTCAAGACCGAGACGAAGCCTTGAAACAATTAAAAATACATCTCTCTAACGCTCAAGGGGCCATGAAAAAACAAGCTGATAAGAAACGCTGGGATGTGCATTTTTCGGTGGGGGAATGGGTATATGTCAAATTGAAACCATACCGACAATTGTCGGTTGCCCGTCGTATTCATCAGAAATTAGCTGCATGATTTTTTGGACCTTTTCAAATAGTAGACAAAGTCGGAACGGTGGCTTATAAACTACTATTACCTGCACCTTCAAAAATCCATCCAGTTTTTCATGTTTCTCTATTGAAGAAAGCGATTTCTGGCTCGAGTGATACGGTGTTACCCCCGGAATTGGATATAACCGAGGACCCTCCTTTGCTCCCTAACACTATTTTAGCAACTCGGCTTTTACGAGACGGTCCAGATTCGGTAGAACAATGGTTGGTACAATGGCAAGGACAAACAACTGATGAAGCTACGTGGGAGGATGCAGAATGGATTAAACTTCAATTTCCTGATATTAGTCTTGGGGACAAGACTGTTTTTGAAGGGGGGGGCAATGATGCAAAACCAGTTGGTCCAAAAGAGTTAAGATTTTATTCCCGAAGGGGGAAAATAAAAAGTGGCTAGACTCTCTAGTAAGGGATAGTTTTCTATTAATAAGGGAGGGAGAGAGTAAGGGGGAGGAGATTATTCTTTAGTCATTTGGTGGCCATTGCTTTAGGCAGTGTGTAAGGGCCAGCCCTGGTGTTCTTTTTGTTTGTCTTTCTCGTGTAATTTCCTTTTCCTATTAATGAAACTTTTCTTCCAAGTTACATCATTCATTCATCTGAATTCTCAGAAAACATTCCTTCTTTGCTTAGTTTAACCTAATAGCAGAAAACCCCCAACACTTTGTCAAGTTCCTTTGATCACTAGCTGAGTTCCCCCCCCCCCCCCCCCCCCCCCCCAGCTCGACCACGTTTGTGACCCTGTCCCCGACTAGTCCATCAGTAGTATGTACTTGCATTGCCCAGTCGTATGAACTCACATTGCCATTTCCTTGGTTACGATTCTTGTCATACGACCGAGCACACATCAGCTTTCCTTGATCTTTGCTTGTTTCACATCCTTTGACTGCCTCCTTCGACTCTTCCAATCAAAAGCAAAATCATGGCTGTTTGAGCACCCTGCTCTTGGCTAATTGAGAAGTTCACTCTTTCTGTTACCCCTTATGTCTTGCAATTAACAAGCACACTTCTCCTTTTGTAATTCGCGTCTTTAGAACACACTGTTCTGCCTGGAACTCAGTTTCTTTTCCTTGACTCCTTTGGCGTTGTCTTTCTGTTGCCCTTAGGGATCAAGCTCCAAACCTGGCTTACTATTCTTCCCGTGTATGCCTGCTTCTTCACCTTCTTTTTATTCTTCAAAAATAAAATAGGATAAAAATTAGATATTCAGTTGTTGCTTCTTGTGTCAATTAGATGTGTTCTTTCTTTTTCCAACCTCTCAAGGGCTTCTGCCTTGGCAACCATGCCTCCAACGTAACCTTAAAGTTGCCGTCTACTTTCTCCTTTTAGTTCCAGTGACCTTTTTATCTTCCTGGTTCTTGGCTGAAATCGATTGGCCTAGATTCTTCTTTGTTGTGTTGAGTTGAGTTGAGTTTTCTTCTTTGGCTTTGGTACCACTGTGGGCCTAGGTGGATAACTTGAAACAAAAAACCAAACCCTTTGTTTTGGATACAAAACCCATTCCCAGAGATTCTATTATTAATAAACTCGAACTCTATACATTAATACACCAGATTAACTTATAGACCAAAGTCCAAACAATCTATTTTACAAATAAAACCCTTAACAATAAGGAAAAAAATAGCGACTTAATATCCTTACCAATAAGATAACCTAAATATAAGATAATATATATTATAAAATAAAAAGAAAACACCACCAATTTAAAATCCAGCCTGCTCATTACAAAGAATGACCCCCTTTCTTTCTTATTTTTTTCGATCCAATCAAAATTACTTTCAATAGTAGGAGGATATAGATGAAACTTACCCTTTTACCATATATTCGGTGACAAGTTAAATATATTTTTCAAACATGTATATATGTTTTGTTTGTTGATTGATATGCTCAGTTACTAAAACTTGCTAATTTGTAGTAATTATATATTTTCACACATTCAAAAAATAGGTATAATAGATTAGAATGCCTTGAACGCTTTATAATACGGTAGGTTTTCCTCTCGGTTAATTTAAAATTTACACCGACGCTATTGATGCAATGTCTTAAACAACTTTTTGGTCATTAAAAAATTAAAATCATTTATGAAAGAATACATAATATGATAAAAAAGGATATTATGTGAAATAAAAATGGTTTGCGAGTAGAAACACTAGTTTTACAGTTTTGTTGAAGTAATGTGTAATATTTTAATTTAATTGAGTTTTACTGCAGCTAGTATGAAACTGGTACTCTGGACCTTTAATAATTATGATTACTAGAACTAGAATTGGTAGATCCAAACATTTAAAATTGATTATGTCTAATTGAGGTTGCAATAATCAACACATTGCTGCACACCCAAAAATCGCTGATGTGTTTCTGAAAAATACTTTCCGTGAGATCTCCGCATATGTGTGTGAGGTTTTTGTGTTGAAAGTTTACTGCCTCAACAATTAACAAGTTTTGCTTATAGTATTGTCTCTTGTTTGGCTTTAGGTTTATCTAGTGGTGGCAACTTTTTGGGCACACTTATCGCCATCAATAATTGGTGCAGTTTTGGATCTTCTTGAAAATCTCACCATGCTGCATGATTCTTCGCACTTGGTGACATCAGCAACAACTTTGTCATATGATTCTGAATTAACCAAACCAAGAAATATTAACGCCTCTCGGATTTCTGTTATTGCTAATTTGGAATCTGCTAGTGTCATTGTTGACCTTGAAAATGGCTTAGAGGCTAGCTGCACGCTGACTGTTTCTCTGCAGGACTTGGATATTAGGTATGTTCTCTCTTTTATAGTAAATTGAAATTTATCCTTGGAAGGTAGTTTTAGCTATCACCCAACTAAACTAATGATAGTAAAGGCCATTAAAGCAAATGAGGGTATTTAGCAGATATAACAACAGTTTAAATCTGGAATCATTCTCCACTGTAGAAAGTCGAGAAATTCACAGTAGAATATCTTTGTATCTGAATGTCATGTAGCCGTGTAGATGCATATATAAAATGTGAATATGTTGACTTAATTGCTTTAAAATCACATCAAACACTTCAATGGAGATATGAGATTGTGAATTTTGTGAATTTGTCAAGACTTATTTGATTCAAATCCAAATTTTGATTAGTCCTTACCCAATATTTGAGATTTTAGTGGATCCCATCCTACAGATATTATGTTAGTATGCGTCATGCATGTGTCTGTGTATACTGGTCTTATCGCAGTTGAAAAGATTTGATATCCCAAAGGCTTTACTGGATTTTGAAGTTTTTGCTGGGAATAATATTTTTTCCTTTTTCCTTTCTTTTAGGTTTGTTATTATGGAAACCACAAATGCTTGCTGGATATGTTCAAGAGCTTTAAAAATAACATCTCGTTCATTGAAAAGTAGAGACGACCTTATAATATGCTTGTCTGAAAATAATTTTTCTACCCATTCTTCACAGCAACAAGAAGATGAACTAAATGTTTCACCTAATGGGTGCCTCATGTTACATTATGATGGTGATTTAGTCAACCACAAGTTTAGCATATGGTTAAGTGATGTTGACCTTCATTGCTACCCATATATAATTGGATTACTGGTTGACTTTTTCAATAAGCTATCTGAATATACTCCTCCACATGCTGCTGTCAAGAATCAAGAATTAAGTAATGGTTTTCAATTGGGTTCTTATTTTCACTTTCAAAGATTTGGTTGCTCAAATTTCTTTCAGACTAGTTCATCTGACTGGGACAGCATCCCAGTGGATCGTTACCCTTTTGTTACAATACACAATGACAGGTCACTTCTTAACCTTGAAAATTCACTTATTAACATCAGTCCTGACTGGAGGAAGGTTCTTAATATAAGAGAGAGTAGGATAAACAGTTCAAAGTTCTGTGCAAAAAAAGAATTCCAGAAACTATACACTCCATTGATTGAACATGAACCGTTGAAGCATGATCTTGTAGATCTGGTCGTAATCAATCTTCATCTCAGCAGCATAAGATTGCATTTTCATGACTCTATATGCATTGTCGCATCTGCTACACTTCCTGCGGCCAAGTCTTGTTTGGCTGTACATAATGACTGTTTGGATGTGGTCTGTTCTACTGAAGGATTAATTCTTTCCTCTTACTGGTGTCCTCAGTCTTTACAAGATTCCCTGTGGGGCCCAGCATCACCGAATCTTTCCCCAGTGATTAACATTCGTGTGAAAAAACAAAATCTAGGGTCAGTAACATCTAGTATTGAACTGGATTTTAGTATTCAAAATGTGTCATGCATATTACCACCTGAATTTCTCGCTGTTCTCATTGGTTACTTCTCTTTGCCTGATTGGAACTTGGATGCCAACAATGATAATGGCAATGTGGCCAACCTTAGTTTGACTTACAAATTTGAGATATTGGACTCTTTTTTGTTTGCACCGGTGGTTAATGCAGATCGCCAGTTTCTGAAGCTAGATATTCCACAGATGTACTGCACCTTTATTGATTATTGTGATTCTGATACCTTTTTAAAAGGAATTTCTGCTGAGTGTTGTGTTCCAGATGAATTTATTGCAGATCAAATCACTGTTTAAATTTATTTGGTCGGGAGCTATCTCTACATCATATCTTTTGAAAGGCGAAGCTTCTGACTCCTTGAAATTCATCATGATATTGAAAAGAGTGTTGGATTAATTGCACCTTTTAGTGGTGATTTATGGATCAGAATACCATATGGACCTAAGCCTCCTAGTGCCTCTGCTTCTTCCTCAATTTGTATCATGTCAAGGATTAGCAATTGCCAATTTATCGTTGAGGGTAGAATATCATCTTTAATTTTTTTCTGATTCTAGATCTGGGTGGGATAGCTTTAAAAGTTGGTTCTGGTTTGGTCTGGTCTGGAAGCATAAGGAAGTGGTTTTTCTGAATTTCTTTTCTCAAACTTGAAAATACCAATCTTTTTTAAACTTGAAAGGACCTTGTTTTATATTTATATTAATATAAATCAAACCATAAGACCCCCAGGTTTATATTTTGTTTACGGTCCAACTTGGTAATAAAAATGCCAGATTCTTGGTTCCATTATTCTTAATTTACAGGTTTTAGTCTGGTTCGGACCTGACTTGCAAAACCAAAGAACCAAATTGGCAACTAGACTGGAGTGAACCACTACCACCTACATTGTCGGTTCTCAGTTCAAGAGTTCTTTAAAAATCAGAACTGGAAGTGCTTTTCTTACAGAAACTTTTTATTTTCAAATCTGAATGATGTCGCTTTATTCTTATGTTTTAAAATTATGAAACCCCATGTTTCTATTAGCTTTATGGTCTTGTTCACTCCTTGTTTCATTCGGTTTTTGTTTTGATGAACCTCCTCTACTTCTGTATCTATGACTACTATTTTGTACATATGTGAATGTAAATGGCTTTTACAGGAAAGGATGTGATTGGTTGCTTTGGAGCATTACAAGATGTCATTGATGAGTTCTCATCTGTTGAAAATTTATCCCTATGTTTCAAGTCTGATGTTTTACAGTTTCTCCAGTCAAAGAGGAACCTTAAAGAAAATCATGTGCTTCCTGTTGAATCCTCAACCGTCACCTTTACAGAATTTAGATTTTCAATCCAATCAATGTCGGTAAACCTTTATTGTCAGCAGACAGAATTGGTTTCTCATGAACTTATTGCCAAAGTTGACACGACATTCACATGTTCAGTGTCATTAGAAGATGACATACCTCATTGTTTGAATATGTCATTCAGTTCTTTAAAACTCAAATCCCTGTTTAACTCAGTTGTTTTACTGGAATGCACGTCTTCTACCCAAAATGTACCCGTACTTCAGTTAAATGTTCTAATGTCGAATGAGGGTGAAAATCAGCTTCATTTCACCCTTCCTTGTGTTAACATTTGGTTATTTTTGTCTGACTGGACAAAAGTAGTTGACTTTTTTGATTCTTCCTGTATACAACTTCCTAAAACTGCAGTCTTTGATGAGGAAATAAAGAAATCCAAAATGGATCGGGTCTACCATGTTGATACTCCAGAAAACACGTCTCCATCTACCATCGTGTCAAGTCATCTATCTTCAGAAGACAAAATTCAACTTCCGTTTTCACTAATTGTGAAATCGAATCATATTGGAATAAAGATTTGTGTTCCTGTTCAACTCATTGGAGAAGCATTTAAATATGTAGAGGAGACCCAAATTCAAGAGAAGAATTCATTCGAAGACTACAGTTTTCTCTTTATATATTTGCAAAGTAGGTGCACCGAGATAAATGTTAATGGTCAAAAAGCAAATTTGAAGTCAAATATTGAGAAAACAACAGTAACAGTTGAATTATGTCAGAACAAAAGGGTCCATTCGTGGCCACTTTTGCAGTTATTGCAGGTTGATGTTGAAGCAGATGTTGGTAATGATAACATGGATCAACTGCATTTGAAGACAGATGTTGACTGTGATAATCTTGATGTTTGGCTTTCACATGACATATTTTACTTCTGGCAAATCATGCATTTTGTGTTTCGGATGACAATGGGTCTCCTCAATTTCCAGCGTGTTGTGTAAATTTTAGATTTTATCTACAAAAGCTTTCGCTTCTTTTGACTGACCAAAAGGTATGAACCATTTTCACAAGTAATTTAGTGTATGACTATTTAAGATTTCATTTGAGAACACGATCTAGCTTTTGATAAAGTGGAGTTGGTAGATGACCATGTTAGAATATGATTTTCTATTGATATAAATTAGTGTATGTGTATTCGTAATTTTTTATGGACTATTTGTGACGTTCATAGTCTAGAGAAACTCTAAATCCTATTTATTTGCACTTTGCCTGCCTCACCACATCTAAGGTTTATTCATGAGATAGAATAGACAGGAATCTAAACTTATTAGACTTATTTTCTTTGTGAATGAACTTTCATATCCTCTCCGGTTACATTTTGGTTTAACCTAGGTTACATTTTGGTTCAACCTAGATTAGTGAATTGAGTGGGTCTGGGGTAACATGTCAAAATGAATCTGGTGAAAATGGCCGGGTCAAGATGGAGAATTCTTGTACATGGCAGGACGACTGTGTTGGGATTGTGGGGTCATTCGGCCGAGACACCTAGGGGGCAGCCTTTTGGTTGGTTGTCAATTACCACATTTCCTAGATTAACAGATTTTGTTTATGTATTATGTATTATAAATAGATGTTGTAGGGCATTGTAATTCTTAACATCTAGTTGCAGCAAAGTGGATGTAAATCACACCGACCGAACCACTATAATTCCTCATGTCTTGTGTTCTTATTGTTTTTTCATTGTTTTCTGTTTATTCGTATGTGTGCTTAATACCTAACAGATTAGGATCAGATTTTTCCCTGAAGCTTAAATTATTAGAAATCAAGTGTCAAATATGATTTCTAATTTATTTTGTTCAATAATAGTATAACTTTGAATAAAATCATTTGAAGGTTTTATGAATAAAAATAAACTTTGGGCAGCTTCCAACCTGTTTTCTTCAGGGCAATTCTTTGATTATATCTATTTGACATGTTAGTGATAAAACATAACCCACATTTACCCATTCTAATAGTAATCAAATTTGCCACCTGTCGTTTAAATTTAAAGCTGTTGATTTACTAATATTGATGGAACTTATGTTTTGTTTGTGACTATGATAATCTAGTGGAGCTCCAATGGCCCTCTTCTAGAAGTTATCATTGGAAGATTATTAATTCATGGTTTCATAACTGAAAACCTTATGGAAGGATCAGTTGACTGTGAGCTTCAAGTGAACTATAATAACATTCACAAGGTAAAATAGTTGTTAAACATGTGATATTTCTTACTGTGTAGTTTATATAAATAGTTATAGTTATTTATCTGCCTTATTTATCAGGTTTTGTGGGAACCTTTTCTAGAGCCTTGGAAATTCCAAGTAACTTTAAGAAGAGAACATGGAAAGAGTGCCCTGGAGAACAGCGCAGTCATGACTGATGTTCATCTTGAATCAGCAATGAATCTCAATATTAATGTTGCTGAATCCTTTACTGAGGTATTTAATTTCTTGTAATTTCTGTTATTAGACGTCTTTGATGTTAACATAGATGGAAAATTGATCCATTGATAAGATGGGTTTGGATTAGAGGCTACCACATGGGGCAGGTTGGGTTGTGATTTAAAAATGGGTCAATATTCTGGTAATGGTTGAACTGAGGGCTGGGCTGGATTGAGTTTGGTTGTCTTGCAAATACTTTTTTATCCGTAACTTTAAGAATTAAAGAGTCGAGTATGCTTACAAAAATAATAGTATTAAACTAATAATTTAAATCTTTGGATAAATTGATTTAGGAGGTTGTATGCATTAAAATACACATTGGATGACTTTCACGCGATTTGACCTATCTGAGATAAATCACAACCCAAACCTATCAGTTCTTCTATTTGCAATTGCTCAATGTGAAACCATTTGTTGTTCATCTAGAAATGTAAAGTTCATTGATGTGACATATTTTTCAACCACTTAACTAATTCGCTTTCCCCCAAATTTTCTTGCCAAAGGTTGCATTCAGAGTATTTGATATGATTAAGGATTCATGGGATCTCATGGAACCAAATGTTCTGACTGAAAACTCAAGATTGAGAACATCAGGCCCTGGCGAAAACACACTTGCCAGCACATATGCCCCTTACACACTTGAAAATTTAACTTCTCTTCCTCTGGTGTTTTATATCCACAAAGGTTCTGAAACTGCTGATGGTTTCAATATATCATTAAAAGATGGAAAATATGTGCAGCCAGGCTCTTCATACCCGGTGTATATTGGCGATACTACCCCTGGTGAACAGGATTTTAGTTTTAGAACCAGCCATTCTTCTAACAACCTAGGTGACAAACATGTTGCTGATGCACAACATCATTACATCATTGTTCAACTTGAAGGAACCTCCACACCGTCGACTCCGATTTCTATTGATTTGGTTGGCGTGAGCTTTTTTGAGGTGGATTTTTCTAATTTGTCGACTAATTTAGGAGTGGAAAATGGCGGGGATATTACTAAAGGTGTTAGTAGCTATGTTGTTCCTGTAATAATTGATGTTTCTGTTCAGAGATACACAAAATTAGTCCGCTTGTACTCGACTGTAAGTCCAACGGGTTAGCCATATATACTTCTACAATATATGCACAAATGTGCCTAGGCCCAAGTCGGACACAAAAAGTCTCGTTGTTTAAGGCCCATTCATAACCTCGTTTAACCCTGAAAGTTGCATACTGGTCCTAGTATTTAATCAAAAAGCCTGGTTAGGCACTTAGGCCTGGTCTAAGGGCTGGATAGTCTTGAATATCTGGTCATAGGCTTAGGTTTCAATAAGAAGCTAAATACATGGGTGCAGTTTCGCATGCATGTGTGAGACTTTCTGAATAGTATATTTCAATGATTCATAAAACTAGTTGAAGGTATATTTATTTTTAATAAAAACTAAAATTTAAAGTAAGCTGTTTTTTGATGCATATTATCTTGTTTTAACTTATGACATTTTTGTGATTTTAATATATATATATATATATATATATATAATAAAGAATAATTGAATGTTTAAATTAAAATAGAAAAAATAAAATAGGACTGATCCAGGTCTGAGTTGGGTGGGAACACCAGGCCCAAAACAGTCGATTTTTTCAAGGTTAGCACTGCACTTCTATTTTGACCCCAACAACCGTCTTTAGCATCGTGGCTTAACACTGGTCCTAGAGCAGGTCTTTGTGCATCTCTATCTCTAATGTTTCTTTCTTTCTTTCTTTTTTCTTTAATCTCTTAGGTTATACTCCTGAATGCAACATCAGTGCCATTTGAAGTGCGGTTTGATATTCCATTTGGTGTATCTCCTAAGGTGCCTGCTTATAGAAAATATATTTTATAATATTAGTGTAGCTGATGTGGCATATATATGTCTCATAAAGTTTATCAATTTCAGATTCTGGACCCAGTATATCCAGGTCACGAGTTTCCTCTTCCTCTACATTTAGCTGAAACGGGTCGTATAAGATGGCGTCCACTTGGCAGCACTTACCTTTGGAGTGAAGCTTATAGTATTTCTAATATTCTCTCTTATGAAACTAAAATGAAAATTAAAAGTTTTCGTTCATTTGTGTGCTATCCTTCTCTTCCAAGTAGTGATCCTTTTCGATGCTGCGTATCAGTGCATGACATGTATCTGCCTTCAATGGGACGAATAGACAAGGTTTCATCATCTCTTTATATTCATGATTCCATAAAGAAATCGGACAAGGTAGAAAATCAAGATCACTCAAAGAAGCGGTGTATTCACCTGATTACATTAAGTAGTCCTTTGATAGTGAAAAATCATTTACCAGTTACAGTATCTTTAATGCTTGAGAGTGGTGGAGTTGCACGCAACGTGTTGCTTTCAGAGGTTGGTAACTTGTTATGAATTTGAACAGTTCTTTTCCTTTATTTTATCATATTTATTTGTGTCATTTTAACATCTGCAGGTTGAAACTTGTTTCCATCATATTGATTCGTCACATGATCTTTCATTAACTTTCCATATTCATGGGTTTAGACCATCTGTTCTGAAGTTCCCCCGTGCAGAGAAGTTTAGTGAAACTGCTAAATTCAGTGGAACGAAGTTTTCTTCGTCTGAATCGGTTAACTTTAGTTCTGATACCTCTAAAGGTGCTGCATATCTGATCCTAAATATTCTCTCTCTCTCTCTCTCTCACACACACACACACAAATGTATGTCGACATAGGCATGTTTGCCGGCAGGTTTTAGGTTAAATGTCTTTTGATGTAATTGTGGTTTTTACCACCCACTAAATGCCTCGAGACCCCCTAAAATTTGGGCCGTCTAAACCAAGTTACGCAAATAAGGGGCTGGGTTACTAAGGTGGGTTTCTAAATTTAGATATAGATTATTAGGATGATCAGAGTACACGAATAAAGGCTTTTGAATATGGATCAAGGTTAATCTGGATGATCATATATCGAAGTACCAATTCAAGCTATTATTTTCATTCCTGTGATCAGGATTGGGTTTGGGTTAGTAAAAGAAATTTTAATAATACTCACTCATCCCAAAGTTATTGTCCACAAAAAAGAACACACGTTATATGCATTTTTATCTATCATATTGCCAATCATACCCTGGCATTTAGGACATGATTTTCATATTTAAAGTATGATGAGGTTAATTAGGTAAAATAGGAAAATTAGTAAGTTATAACTATCCATTATAAAAATGGACAATTACTTTGGGGCGAACTAAAATATATAGTAACCAATAATTATGGAACAGAGGGAGTAAAAGCTGAGTTGGGTTTAGGTGGGCACCGATTATTAAACAAGCATGAAAACAAACCATTCAACTGATTTCCTTGTTCTAATTCACCCCAAAGCTGAAGTGAATAACCCAGATAACAAATGAGTTAGGCTGGTTATTCAGTTGATTCTAGTTACGAACACCCCTAACACACTAACACAAAGCTGATTATGGTGGATGTTGGGTTTTCTTTAGGTTCATTATACGGACTATGGAAAAGGTGATGGTTGCATTCTCTGGGGCTCGTGAAATTTGCATATTTGTTCCGTTCCTATTGTTTAACTGCTGTGGCTTTCCGCTCATCATTACCAACTCTACCAGTGCACTAACTACACATGGCTGCACCGTGCCTTCATGTTATGATTTGGATGAGCAGGATTGTTTTTAGGCAAAAAGATGGTCTTGGCCTTTTGTCTTCTAATCAGTTCTTGCATAATGATGGTATGATGAGGTTTCCCCAAAATAATAATCTTATTTCCACCAGGAAGAGCTTGGACACGAATCATTGTAAGTTTCTAAAGAATGTAGAGACACAAAGATCATCTATGAATGCTAAGGGAAGAGATCCAGTTTCAAGAAGTCAATCAAATGTGAAACTGATTGATTTTGATGAAACAAAGGGGAAAAAGGTTAATTTTTGCATGTATTCTCCTGATCCCAATATCTCTTCAAGTGAGATTATGGTTAGGGTTAGTCGGTGCCAATGTGAGGTTGATGTGGAAAGTAGCTTTGACTATGCTTGGTCTAGTCAGTTTTTTCTTGTTCCACCAACTGGTTCTACTACCGTTCTTGTTCCTCAATCATCAAACAATGCTTCATATGTGTTATCTGTATCTTCTAGTGCTGTTGCTGGTCCTTTCTCCGGAAGGACAAGGATTATTAATTTCCAGCCCAGGTATCATGGTTGGACATCTTTGTTATCATCTTAGTTACTAGAGGTTCAGCAGGTTGGGTCAAACAGGTTTTGGTCAAAATGGAATATTCTTGGTGTGGGTCAAAAGCTGGGTTGACCCACAACACTTTTTGTCTAATATTTATATTTTCTTAAATATTTTGCCTGTCAAACATGATGAAATATACATTATTTCAGCAATAATTTAGTTGTATTGAAGAAAACAATTTGGCATTATAGGTTGGTCCTTTGTGTTGGATAATGATGTCAAAACTGGTTCAGGGTAAAATTGGGTTGAGTTGGATCGACTTGAAGCACTTTCTTCAGGACTTATCTTTTTGAAACAATTAACCTGTTAAATGTAGTTTTTTAGGTAGATTATCTCTTCTACATGAATGATCTGTTGGAGAAAAAAATACAACCCGTGAAACGACCCATTCATATGTAGGCGGGTTGAAACTGCCACCTCTAGTAGTTTATTGATTAATTGGTTTTCATTCCTTTATTGATCTTTTATCTTTTCTTATACTCCAGATATGTGATCAGTAATGCATGCAGTAAGGACTTGTGCTTTAGGCAGAAAGGATCTGACGTCATTTATCATTTGAAAGTTGGTCAGCATTCCCATATTCATTGGACAGATATAACAAGGTACAGTACCTTTTAGTTTTTATTAAATTGAGCTGCTAACTTGTTTTTTACAATTTACACCCCCCCTTTTTTTTTCTCTCTTTCTCCTCTCTCTTCTTTGACAGTTTACCTAACATGGGCACACCAGATGAAAGCATATAAAAATGGACTTGCGCGCGCACATATAACATACTTATGAAAGTTATTTAACAACAATACTTGTAGTTGAGTGTGTGTTTCTGTAAATCATAGCGTACAAATATGTCTGTGATGAATAGATTATATTGGGTACGTTTGTTTCTTTTCTACTAATTTCTTGATCTTGAATATTTTTCCGAACTACAAGGATAATACATATCTTGGGCCGCTCAAGTGTTGCTTCCAACCGGTATCGTCTCCGTTCAATTACTAGTACAGGTTGCCAAGTGGTTAGGGGCAAAGCCTCTTTGGAGTGAACCTAGGTTCAAACCTATTATAGGTAGTAGTTTATGAGTAGTGTAGGTTTATTTTAGTGTTAAAAAACAACGTAGAGGTGGCCAAATGGGGTGGTAAAAGTGCTAAACAAACAATGTTGTGTTAGTAGCCATTTTGTCCAAAAATGATTTTGTATTTTAATAACTACTGTGTGTATCAAATATGCTTACAAAAGTTATATTGTTTCATTAATAATCTGAATTTGAACAAGTATAGTTAGGTGGTTTATGCTTTAAATTGCACTAAGGGTTGACTTTTGCCATTCGATATCCTTTATCCTTTTAAGTTATTTGTTTTTTGTCACTTAGGGGGTGATTAGTCTTAGCTTTTAGTTTTTCGTGTCTTGGCATGTTCTATCCTTTGGATATCCTTTCTTTCTAGATGTCACCGCTTTCTTGGTGGTGGTTATCCATTTTCTTTTTTTCCCCTCTCTGCCCTCTTCCTCCTTTATCTTCTACTATTGATATTTGCTTTATGCTACTAGTAGTTTAATACTAAAAGACGCAAAAAAAAGGATTCCTTTGGAGCCGGAATTTCATTAGAAGCAGCCTCTCTATCTCTTTGATGGAGGTAAAGCTTGCCCCATCCCACCCTCCCTAGACCCTACTCGCAGAGTGTGATGTTGCTGGGTTTGTTTGTTTGCTTGTTAAGATGAAACATAACCCTAATTGATTTATCTATGAACAGTTAAGTGATGTTACCTGTTTTTAGCTGTGATTATCTTCTCTCTCATGCTTATATACATTCAAATGGCAGGGAATTACTCATTTCTGTTCGTTTTGATGAACCTGGATGGCAGTGGTCTGGATGCTTCTTTCCAGAACATTTAGGTGATACACAGTTAAAAATGCGGAGTTATGTTACTGGTGCCGTTAATATGGTACGCGTGGAGGTGCAAAATGCTGATGATGCAATAAGAGATGCAAAAATATTTGGGAATCCTCATGGTGACTCTGGGACAAACTTGATTCTTTTATCCGATGATGATACTGGCTTTATGCCATACAGGATTGATAATTTCTCAAAGGAGGTTAGTCTTGAAATATTATCTGCAGCTTGCAGGAATTTAAACATTCTTGAGTTGTATGCCTTATGTAGGTTTGTGTCATGCAATTATAATACTCCTGGCGGTGCGTGTCAAAATAGGTTTAGGTCAAAGTATGTGATTTTGAAATGGGTATGGTTGATCCACGAATTTTTTTCATTTTTTCTGATTTTCATAAAATGCAGTTTAACAAACACAGTCATATCAAAGTTACTAGTATTGGAAAAATTAAAAAAAGTAAGATTTTGTACCAAAAACATTATTTGTCACTTGTGAATAATAATGTTATAATAGAATTTTTGGGCATTGTGTATTAGAACTTTTAATTTCTAAAATATATGAGTATCTAATTAAATAATAAAAATACTGTAATATAAACTTCTTGTTGACTAATATCTCGTGTGCACGGCGATGTAAAACACTTACAAGACGGGCCATTCGAGTTATTTCTAGAGACTTTGGGCAAGAATTCCTAGAGATGCTCATTTGTACATTATATATGAAGAAACTTTGTTGGTTGCAGAGACTTCGCATTTATCAACAAAAATGTGAAGCATTTGAGACTGTTATTCATTCTTATACATCTTGTCCTTATGCATGGGATGAACCCTGTTACCCGCATCGTCTGACTGTTGAGGTGTGCATTCTTTTTATGATCATAAATTTATTGTGATTTCACGTTAGTTTTCAGATATTGTGGATATTGTGATTACGTACAAGGTTATCTCTCATTATTTTTATGTTCTTAATCTCCAAGGTGTTTGCTGAGAGAGTAATAGGATCTTATACTCTTGATGAAGCAAAAGAGTACAAACCAGTGTGTTTACCTGCAACTTCTGAGGTACAGTTGATATTATCATACATTACTTTATTATATTTGAAATCTTAATCACTTTTAAGGTAGCAGGGTTTTAGAAGTAATGTTATGCAATGACCATGCATGCGTTATTTATATCTTGACTAACTTCAGCATGTAAGAAGATTAAAAATATAAGGTAATGTTATGCATAATGACCATGCATGCATTATTGGCAAAAAACTGATTTTGATCAACTCAACCCACCCGTGTACTAGAAATAAAACTTTCAATCTGAACTTGTGTTATTCACTAGTCAACTTGCTTGACACCCAATGATGTTATCAGGCTTATAACGAAGATGTCTAATAATTCATGTACTTAAATTTTCTTTTTAGAATCTGAGAATTCTTTTGTGAAGTCACAAAAACTAGCTAATATGTTTTTTGGTTAATTTATATCTAATGCACCCATATTTCATGATTTCATTTAGTAGAAGCCTGAACGAAGATTGTTGTTATCAGTTCATGCTGAAGGAGCATTAAAGGTATATATAGTTTGTGTGTTTCAGATGCGAATATTAAATATAACCTTAATTTTTTTGTCTGATTGGTATTTTTACTATCATACAGGTTCTCAGTGTCATTGATTCAAGTTATCATAGTTTCGATGATGTAAAAACTCCAAATTCTTCTCAGCGAAATGATAAAACAGAATTTGACCAAAGGCAGGACACTCCTGTTCTTTACAAAGAAAGATTATCTGTTGCAATTCCCTTTATTGGTATTTCTGTTATGAGTTCTCAACCACAGGTACCACTAGTTGAAATCTTTCTACAAACCCAGGGATAGGTTAGTCACTTTATCATACTTATGAATTTTCCCCTTTGTAGGAGCTTCTTTTCGCCTGTGCAAGGAACACAGTGATTGATTTGGTTCAGAGTTTAGATCAGCAAAAGCTTTCTGTAAAAATTTTTGCTTTGCAAATTGATAACCAACTTCCAACCACACCTTACCCTGTTATATTATCGTTTGACCATGAATACAAGCAAATCCCAACTTCTCAGATTAAACCTAAAGATGATAGCTTGAGGGTCAAAGGGGAACAAATGAAACAGTGTATATCTGATGGTTCTTGTGAGCCTGTATTGTCATTGTCTGCAGCAAAATGGAGGAACAAAGATAGAGCGTTACTTTCATTCGAGCATATAATACTAAGGTATGTGCTATTAAAGTCCATAAGCAAGTTGGTTAACTACTGGGCAGGGTAGACCTAAAACCTTCTTTATCTAAATTTTAAAAAAATTATATTAAGTAATCTTTTCTGTTGAATAAAATTATTTAGAAGGTTTGAGGTACTTAATCACAATGTTAGTGTCTTTTAACCTGCATGACTTGCTCAGCCCAATTGGCTAGGTAGAGATAAAGCACAACTTGAATCGATCCATTTGTTAGTAAAAGTTGTTGAAATTGCTACATGTGATTAATGAGTCAGGTTGACTCAAAATGTATGTGACCAAAATATTAGGAGTTCTATGCTACTTTTTTATGTCTAATATGATTACATAAATAACATTAATACAACGGTAACTCGATTCTTTCAATTTACTTATTTAGGGGAGTTTATGCATTAAAATAGAATGCGGGTTCCCTTTGACCCATTTTTTTCTACCCATTTGACATGGTAGTGATAAACTATAACTCGAATCGACCCATTTGTAAGTCAATGGGTCATGATCATCACTTGTAAGATGTACTAATTTTAATTTTCTGCTTTAGAATGACAGATTTTCATCTTGAGCTCGAGCAAGATGTCATTCTAGGTCTATTTGATTTTTATAAGACAGTGTCTTCAAGGTTCCATAGCAGAGCAACAACACCTAAGGATTCGATAATGCATCCTCTCTCCTTCAGTGTGAATATGGCAAGTAAATTTTCTGGGACCCAGCAAACTGAAAGGTCAAATAGGGATCCGACAATTGTTGAAAGTCAAAGTCAAACCTCCGTCTTGCTGCCATCGGTTGTGCCAATTGGAGCGCCTTGGCAGAAAATATACCACCTAGCACGGAAACAGAAGAAAATATATGTTGAAGTGCTTGAAGTAGCTCCCGTCACTTTGACTCTAAGGTTACTGACTCACCGTTTTTTGCATGATTTTTATTTGATGTTCTAATTTTATTACCATATGTTCACTTGTGGTCCCTATTTTTCATGTTGCAGCTTTTCTAGCAGTCCATGGATGCTAAGAAATGGAGTACTTACATCAGGAGAATATCTTATCCATGTAAGTGTGACAATTGGGATAAATATTTGACTTTTGTTTCTCACTCAATTTTTGATAAAATTAGACATTTTTTTCTTAGAAGACTGCATCTACTGTTCATTACTTCTTATATGGGTGCTTGTGTATAGAGAGGTCTTATGGCTCTTGCTGATGTGGAGGGAGCACAAATTCATCTAAGGCGGTTGACAATTTCTCATCAGTTAGCTAGCTTGGAATCTATCCGGGAGATCTTGACCATTCATTACACACGGCAACTTCTTCATGAGATGTACAAGGTTGAGTATAGACACCTTTAGCTTGTGAGACTTTAAATGTTATCATTATATGTTGTCCAACTATTCCTTTCCAATATATGAATGTGTTTAACAATATAATTGAACATAATGTGTTTATTATCATTCAGGTTTTTGGTTCTGCTGGAGTAATAGGCAATCCCATGGGATTTGCAAGGAGTGTGGGACTTGGAATCAAAGATTTTTTGTCAGTTCCAGCCAGAAGCTTAATGCAGGTAAGATACTCTTCGTTTCTAGCACATAGCCGGGGCCCATGGTTATACTTGAAAGTAGGAAGATAGGCTGGTTGGGCTTCAAGTCAAAACGGATTTGGGTTGAAACAAGACCCTTTTATTACAAATCAGCTAGGGATGACCTGCAAACTCTTTTTGTCCGTTTTCTGGATTCTTTTCTGATAAGTAATGTGTTAATTATGATTAGAGAAACGGTATCTTATGATAATAATTAAACTTTTGGTAATAAGCAAGGTGGTTGTATGCATTATTATAGAATTTTACCGACTTTAATCTCTTTGAGATATAACACAACCAAAGTCGTGACAATTCTGAAGTTGATAGCTGGAACTTTCCCTTTGTTAGTTTAATTTATTTATTGTAAAACTACTTTTCCAGAGTCCAGCTGGACTTATCACAGGCGTGGCACAAGGAACTACTAGTCTTCTTAGTAATACAGTTTATGCCATTAGTGATGCTACCACTCAAGTCAGCAGAGCTGCACACAAGGTATAACTTATTTACTTCTTTTAGTAAATAAGCATTTGACTTCTAATATATTCTTTTGTGCACTGTTAAACTCTATACTTGCAGGGTATCGTTGCCTTTACAATGGATGACCCTACTGCAACCGAGATGGAAAGGCAACAAAAGGAATGTCAGCCCATGGCAAAGGCGTGATCAATGAACTTTTGGAGGTTTAGTTTTTTTCCCCATCATCCAAATTTTGTCATGTTATTAACTAACTTATCCTTTCTACAATTCCTATGTTTAGTCAGCTTAATTTATAAATATGTTTCCTAAAATTTAGGGGCTTACTGGCCTACTCCAATCACCAATAAGAGGAGCTGAGAAACATGGTCTTCCAGGAGTCCTCTCAGGTACTTATATGTAATACAAGTGTAATTCTGGAATTTCAGAGCAACTAAAAGGTCAAAAGAGGCTGGATCGGTGTGTCTTGGCTTAAAGCGCTTTTCATCTAAAATTCCCTACAAATAATCTGTTTAAACGTGATTACAATAATAATCTTTTTTTCTTTCATAAAATGGTAGAGTTGGTTTACTTTTAAATAATACTCTTTGGGTGGCATTCGGCTATTATCAGAAATCTGCATTATTAGAAAAGCTATTATTTAAAATGCTAGTTCTTTATGGAAGTTCATAATCATTAATAAAATAAATTGTTGTGTGTTAACCAGCCCAGTCCTGTCCAGACTGTTGTTGCTAGTTTTCACAAGCGACTCATTAATCAATGTCCACTTTCCACCTCTAATACTGTCCAAACAGATTATGGGATCCTGGTTTGTAGATGTTATGTCTTTCACCCTTTGGCAGGTTTTGCTCTTGGAGTAACAGGGCTTGTGGCAAGACCAGCTGCAAGCATCTTAGAAGTCACAGAAAAAACAGCCCGTAGTATAAGAAATCGTAGCAAACTCTACCACATGGGATCCCACCAGTTGCGGGTCCGTCTCCCAAGACCTTTACGACAAGACTATCCTTTAAAACCCTACTCATGGGAAGAAGCCATTGGAGTATCAGTACTAACTAACTCGGATGACAATCTGATGTTAAAGATGAAATCCTAATCCTATCAAAATCACTTAAACAAGGGGGCAAATTTGTCATTATCACCGAACGGCTCATTTTAATTGTTAGCTGTTCAAGTCTTGTGAATTTAGGGAGGCCTGAATTTCAAGGGGTACCTGCTGACCCTGATTGGAATATAGAAGCTGAGATTACTTTGGATAGTGTGATTCATGTAGATAGTGATGAAGAGCTTGTGCATATAGTTGGAAGCAGTTCAGATGTGGTCTTAAGGAGCCCAAACCAGCAAAGACGGGTTGGCGGAAAAAGATGGTATAACCAGCCATGAGAGTCCCACTTTTTCAAACAAATTGGAGTGCTCATGTAAAGAAGATGCAGGTGAGATGTTGAAGGTGATTTTGGTAATGATCGAGAAAGGGAAGGAGCGGGGTTGGGGCGGGGTGCATCGGTTGCATCAGAGTGACATCCGGTAAAGGGGGTGTTGTATATTCTTCATATTTAGTTGTACATTTGTTGTAGATAGATACCATCAGGATGGGTGGTGTAAAATCACCATCATTGATTCAAAGCTAGAGAAATATAAAGTTAGAAGTCATAACACTAAAAAGAACACATTAATTTGTAGGAGAATCGAGCCTGAAAAAGGTTGAAGTTTTTGTACAATTTTCTTAGTTGTATGCTTTTGTTGCTTGTATTATGGGGGTGTTTAGGATTTGCTTATTTAAATAAGGTCATGTTATGTATTGTGATTATTTAATAAATGCTAAAAATTAGATATAATAATTAAATGTTACTTTTAAGTGTTTTCGGTATTATTTTATTTAGGATTTGATTAACTGTAACTATTTTGGTTAGTAGTAACTATTTATGCTTTGGGAGCATTAATACGTTTCTTTTTATTAAGATCATTAACTGCATCTTTCTCCATACCAACAAAATCCAGTACATAATTTTATATATGACATTAATCAGTGAAGAGAAGTTGACCAACAAAATCCAGTACATGTTTTCCACACTTCAGATTTGTGAATGGTTTTTACATGTCCACATTAAAATATTCCTGGGCTCAATATGCCCATGTCCAGTAAAGCAAAACCAAACAAAGAGTCAGAGAAAAAGGCCTGTTTAATTCCCCAAAGTGGCCACTAGACACAAACTGGCTTTTAGTGAAGGGTTTAATGTTTGATAACGAAACCCAAACCCGTTTGAGTAAGAATACCAGGTTGATTCGCCTCTAGATTTTTTTATGCGAAGAAGTGGAATTGTTTCTTTGTCTTGGCTGTACAGTAAACCGTAACAAACTGAACTTATTTATGATCATCCTTAGTATCAGATTAGACAAGGCATTCTAAGGATTTAGATATGCTAATAATATTCATATTCTAAGCTGTGCATCTTCTCCAACGACCAACCATATCAAACCGAAATTCAGCAATGGGTGTTTGAACTCTCTTAAATCAAATTAACAATCAATCAAAACCCTAATAGTATCTATTTGAGCTGTAATTCATTGGCATTTCATAAAGGTCATGAGTTGGAGACATTGCTATTAAGCAATGGTGCAGATCTTCCAGACTCAAACCATCTAACCAATCATTCCCATCATCAAGATCATCTTTTTGCATCAAACTTTCCATTAGTCCCATTTTGATCCACTCACTTCTATCCTCGACTTTGGTCAACGATTCAGGAAGCAAGTCGCCTGAAGACACAATGTCACCTTCAAAGTTACCGCCAAACACGCCTTCTGAACATTTAAATGAATCAAAACTGTCACTGTTGTCACTGCAACTATTCTCTTTCTGTAATGGTGATGCAGGATGAAGATGTTGACTACTATGAATGTTATCATCTGCTGGTATGATGATAATCTCCTTCGGATTGTTCTTCTTGTTGTAAAGACGACAGAGAACCAATCATCCATCTGCAAGTATCATAACATAATCATTGTCAAATTCAATAAATTTATATCGAACATTTAAACAATTATCAAAACAAATCAATACCAATCAGGCTTAATTTTGGATGAATAATAATATGTTTTAAACTTACCTTACAAACCGTAAGTCTATACTCATGCATGATCCAATTCGTCTTGATCCCCTTACGTCCTTTTCCCGCGTAAAAAACCAAAGCTTTCTTAATCCCAACTGTCACACTCGGGTCAGATTTTGACCCGATGGGTTTATCCGCTCCGGTTGCTTTCCAGTACCCGTTTCCCGTGACCCGATTCGGTCTTGACCCGTTAGGGTATTTCCTGTCTCTTGGTGTGAAAAAGTACCATTCTTTCGTTCCAAACAGAGCCATCTCTGCACAAATTAGGTCACAAATTAGCCCCAATCAAAGCTTGTTGCATGTTACAAAATTGTATGACAATATCGAACAAATCGGAAAACAAACGACGTACGAGGAAGCTCCCAAGGGTCATGTTTGTAGATATCAACGTCGGCGATGATCGTGGGATGTTTAGCGACACTAACGATCTCCGACGTCGATTGGGATTTTCTTTGGAGGTAATGAACGATGAGCTCTTCATCGGTGGGGTGAAATCGGAACCCCGGAGGCAAATTCAACTCAGATTCAGCATCTTTAACCACCCTTTTTGCTGCAGATTTTGACGGTGATCTCATCTTCAACAGCAGTTGAACCTAAATGACCCTGAATTGAATCTTTATGTTTCGGATTGAGGTTGAAATGTGTGTGAATTGAAGCTAATAAGGGGCTTTTATAGTTGCTGTGAATGATGAGGGGGTTTTGGATATAAAGGAGAACAAGTGGGATTCATTTTCCGACATGGGGTTCCACAAAGAAAGAGGTTGTCTTGAAGTTTTAGATCACGTGCAATATAAAAGACTATTTATTTTCCGACATACGGTCGACACAAAATATTATGAATTTATGATTATGATTTATGCGGTATAAGTAGGTCGTTCTAGACGTATCGGGGTAATTGTAACATCGGTTGTTTAATATATTGTTGCTAAACAGGAGTTTAGTTTTGAGACTAGAGTTAAATTGGGGTTTAGTTTTTACGAGTTCAATTAAATAGTCTTGTTATAAGTAAAAATACTCAGGGTTGATCAATGAGTTTTCGTAGTTGTGAGATTTTTCCTGAGGGGGTTGGGGTTGCACGAGAAACAGATAGGTTGTCCCAACTATTCGATTAAAATAACAAGTATAATTATAACATGGTCGCACGTTTATCATTTACAAAAAAAATAGTAGAAATTTAACTCCCACGCTTTACTATATAAACGTCTTATAGCATAGCTTAATTTAATACTAGAAACTCATATAGTCATATTTTTATAGGAAGCTCGTATGTTTAATCAAATGCTAAAAATAAAGTTTTTTTTTTAATTAATCATAGTCTCGTGCAAGTGGTGCATATAAAATTATTCAGGGGCCTAAATACTCCGTAGTCCTACTTAAAGGATGTTAGGCTTCTTTTATCCTTTATTCAAACTAAACATGCAAAAAGGGTCAATATTTTTGGCCCACTTACCAGAATTCATTGTATTAGATTTTTCATTTTATGAATCTATGATGCATCTCCTTTTGCTTTTATGTTTAATTAAGATACTAAATCACTAATGAATATATTATATGACATGTCTATATTTCAACCTTAAACTCGAATTTACTCATTCTAAGTTAACTTATTAAAACTTGTATTTAAATTATTACTCATTCTAAGTTAACTTATTAAAACTAATTTTTAAATTATTAGCAATACCTTATATCACATGCACACAAATAAGCAAACACACAAAGACATAATAATCGGTTATAATTAACAAAATTGGTTGAAAACCATTTTTTCATACATATACACATATCAACACAAACTAGGCAACATTAACCTGGTTTACAAACACAAATGATAATGGTAACCTTATTAGTTCAATTTTCATAATTTTATTAAAAATAATTAACCACACTATAATCGACTAATACTTAATTCTCACTTCATTTTTATCTAAATTAGCCGAGGTTCAACCCAAACTACCAAATCATTTTTACTCAAATACGTAACAATCCAAAGTTGGGAGAAGTCGTAGTTGCCGAAATTAAAACCCAATTTGGCTAACCGAATGACTAGCGACGGCATTGCCGATCTAGCCAAAGTACCCAAGGTCGGATGCTCCTCCAATATCCTTGTCTTGTTTATGGATCTTTGAATTGACTGGTTTGTAAGGTCCAATTAACTCGACAATGAGGGGTCCATATTTGTCTCAGAAAGAGGGGTTGTGTGGGCCCATCTTTAAATATTTGTCTACTAGAATACCTTTTGGGCTTCTTGAAAGTTTCTTGGACCGTTCACACTTCATAATAGTCAAACACAAATTTACTACGGTACTGAATTACTGATTTTTTCCATATTTAGTTAATTGAAACACACACTTTCTTTAAAGGATAATTTTGAATAATGTCATTTTATTATTTTTATTATTTCATCATAACAATCACACCTGCATGATGATCATAAAGTTACACTTAGTTTCGAGTAGACTTTACTTACAAGAGTATATGCCTATACGTTTCATAATTTTCTTTGTAAGTGATGACAAATGGAATCATGGGTAAATATATGGCTTTTATGCAAGTGAAATTCTTATATGTAACAAAAGTGAAATTTAGCTCAACAATTATCGACCAATAAAATATAGTTTGGATTATAAAATTTAATTTATTTTTCTTTGAAACGACACGTAACTTTTTCATGTGTCTTATAAATAAGTGTTATGCAACTTCTCGGAAAAAATTAACAGTTTCTGATAGATAAAGTTTATAAAAAAGTTAAAACTTGAAGTGAAAGCATTGCAAATTTATACTGTGAATTTTAAAGAATCTCAAAGCCATAAAAATTATTTCCCTTGTCTTAACCTTATTTTTACATACATACCATCTAACTTTACATTTGTTATTATTCGTAAGGACTATAATAGGTATTAGTTATCATGAATGACATTAGAATTATAAGATTACGTAAAACAATTAATATTATTTAAGGATTTTGTAAGATTCCTTGCTATCTTGACGTTGACTTGATGGCAACAATAATGCTTGACTTGGGAATTGGGATGTACTTAGTATACGCCACTGCTGACGTTAACTGTGTGTTCCCACTTCCCAACATGCAAAAAGGTCAAAGTCTCAAGGTGCTAAACATGATGACATAATCTCTTACGTCAAAGAACATACTCACCACAAACGCATCTCCTGACTCCTGGTCTGGTCTATTTTGGTATTTTATTTTTATTTTATTTTGTTAATTAATTAGTTCCAGCATCAGCACTAAAACTAAGTTTACGTAGGTGGTTTCATATGGATCGTTGATTGCTCGATAATTATTAATATGTATATAATCACAACGTTAAAATAGGATCTAAACTAGATGATTAAACTTGGCTCACTTTAAGCTCAAACTGTTACAAATATTGGTTACTGAGTGCATGTCTTATAACAACTAATAAGATTGTTGTTGTTTTGTGATTTGAATTAAAAAAAAAAAAGTCTTTTGTGCAAAATGTTAGGTAATCATACGTATACCTCAGCAAAATGATATGTCCCTCCTCAAAATCTGCGGAAAGTGATAACTAAGACATGCCCCAGACACCCGTTTTATAGATATACATGGTCGTGAACGAGCTAAGTTGCTAGTGAGTCTCTCTAGATTGCAAGATTGGCCTATAGCAATGTTATTTGAATCGAGCTTAAATGGTCTCGAGCTAATATGAAGTTCATTTAATAAACGAGTTTGGGTCTGAGTTTTATATATCAAGTTTGACTAGATTTGTAAGATCAAACATGTTTGCTATTTATTATATTATAGATATAGAAGTATTTATATGATAACATTATATTATGTTATATACAGAAATTACAAAAATTGTAACTGTATATAAGTAAAATAACTAATTATTAATAAGGAGCCAAACATTAGTTCTATAAATAAAACTATAAACAATTGAAACTCGAATTTGTTTATAAATATAAATGGTTTTCTTAAATCCATTTCATTATATAAATATTATTCTAATCAGTTAGTGTAATAAACTCGTTTTGACCAACAACTCTAATCAAACTTGGTATATAGAACTTGTTTAAGATATTAAGAGTAAATGAATAGATATAAATCCAGATTTAAATCTAACATAATTAAGACTAACTTTTAACAACTGAAACTGAATTGAAATAAACTATTGAATTTGAATGAAGATCGTTTATTACATTCAACAAATGATGAAACCTTACAAGTTGATAAATGAACATCAAAACATCACCTCAAGAATTCAATGGTATTTACATGAATGAAATCTCTACCCCAAAACTCACAACTCCTAAAAAAAGAATGAATCAAACCCCTAATTGGAAAAATAATGTTGATTTGAGTTATAAATCATTGGCATATCATAAAAGTCATTATCAGGAGGCATTTCTTTCAAACAATGCTGCAAATCTTCCAAACTCAAACTGCCAAACCACTCATTCCCATCATCATAAACACCATCTTTTTTATTCAAATTTTCCATTAATCCCGTGTTGCTCTGCTCACTACTAACTTCGACTTTCATCAACGATTCAGGCCGCAATTCGTCGCCTACAAAGTCACCGTCTGAATATTCGAATGAATCGAAACTGTCACTGTTGTTACTGCAGCTAGTCTCTTTCTGTAATGGTGATGCAGGATGAAGATGTTGACTATTATGAATGTTATTATCTTCTGGTACGATGATAATCTCCTTCGGGTTATTCTTCTTGTTGTATAGACGACATAGAACCCAATCATCCAACTGCAAGTATCATAACACAATCATGTCAAAGTCAATGGCTCTTATCGTATAATTACACAACTATTAACTCAGATTAAGCTTAATTTGCATGAATAATAATATGTATTAAACTGACCTTAGAAACTGTAAGTCTGTATTCATGCATGATCCAATTCGTCTTAATCCCCTTAACCCCTTTTCCCGCGTAAAAAACCAAAGCTTTCTTGATCCCAACCGTCACACTCGGGTCAGATTTTGACCCGATGGGTTTATCCGCTCCGGTTGCTTTCCAGTACCCGTTTCCCGTGACCCGATTCGGTCTTGACCCGTTAGGGTATTTCCTGTCTCTTGGTGTGAAAAAGTACCATTCTTTCGTTCCAAACAGAGCCATTTCTGCACAAATTAGGTCACAAATTAGCCCCAATCAAAGCTTGTTATATCTTGTTATATGTGATCAGATGTCGAGAAACGAACAACGTACCGGGAAGCTCCCAGGGATCGTGTTTGTAGAGATCGACGGCGGCGATGATTGGCGGTGGCGGAGGGGCGGTGCTTATCTCCGGCGTCGATTGGGACTTCCGGCGGAGGTAATGAACAATGAGCTCTTCATCGGTTGGGTGAAATCGGAACCCCGGAGGCAAATTCAACTCAGATTCAGCATCTTTAACCACCCTTTTTGATGCAGATTTTGACGGTGATCTCATCTTCTACTGCAATTGAACCAAAGTTGACCCTGAATTGAATCTTTATGTGATAGTATTGTTTCTGATTGTGGTTGAAATGTGTGTGAGTTGAATTGCGACCACCGTGAAGGGTTTTATACAGGTGAGGGTGAAATGTTAATGCAGAAGAATAGATGATTAGATGAAAGTGATGGGTCCCATGTGGCATCAACTGTGTCCCACTTTCAGGTGTGGGTCCTACGTAGAGAAGGTTCCTTGAAGTGTTGACTGCACGTGCATATTTATGAGGAAAGAAATTTCAAATTATATAGATATTCAATGATTTATTGTTGCGAATATTATGAAGTTGCATACCCGTATATAAGTTTTGACCCACATAGGCTGATATATATTTCAAATGTTACTGTTAGCAACTTCGCACAAAATTGGTTTAAATTTTCAAATATAAGATTAGGAACCATTGGGGTAAAGCTTTTAGTTAAATGTATACATTAGGCACTTCGGTATTATTCGCCAAATCTATAGAGTATTCAAAATTGTGTCTAATTTACCATATTAGTGGTTAATTACTTTTTAAAGGTTCTTTGAAGATCAATCAGATTAAAATATGATTAGAAGTAAAATAAGGGCTGTTAAAAAGTTATTTGTAAGAATCATGTAATTTTAAACATATATAATCATATGGTATCTTCTAATTATGGTAACTAGTGTTGCAATAAGCTTTAAAACGTGTACATGTTCTTTAATATTCTCTCCTGCACTCAAAGTGCAAGAAGATAATGAGTTTAGAGGGGACAAAAAACAAAATACATACAAAATCAAGAAAATAAGAAGAAAGACCTTGAAAAAATGTGAACAGCAAATAAAAACTTTGTAACGGGTAAAGGTCATAGTACAATGTTAAAAGACACAACAAGAGTGTTTTGCATAAACAGTTACATTTGTGATAAAATAAAAAAAGACATTTAAATATTTTCTCTTATTAAATTCATTAATCTATTGTAACTAATAAAAAAGTTTCTTTTGCCACTTGTAAATCTCTAAACCCATCCTTTTGCCAATTGTCATTCTTAAAGGCATTCTTAAATCATTTTTCCTCTAAAATACTATTATAATAATTTAAAAAATTAAATTAATTTCTTTTTTATTAAAAACTAATTTTATTTCTTGTTACATTTCTCTCTCTATTTAGATCCTTTAAAGTTAAATTATCATTTTAAAAATAGATATACTAAGCAAATTAAAATCACAAATTTCTATTAAAATATAAATAATAAAAAATATATAATATTGAATTTTCTAAAACACTAAACCTTTTTTAAATAAAATATATTTTAAATTGGTCATTATTAAAAAAATATTCTAATAGTAGTCTTATTAAAACAACCAAAACAAGTACAAACCAGAGTTTTTAATAAACGAATTTTTATATAAAATAAATTTTATAAAAAGTCTTAAAATGAATGTTTAAAAATGTAACTTTTTATATAAGAGAGTTAAAAAAAATAGTATAATTGTTTTAGTTCTTAAACTATTACGTATATATATCTTAATCATATTTTATATTAAAATATCATATTGTAACTTTTTGTGTTTATTAGTAACGATAATCCATTTATTAAATGGGTTTCTAGACTATTTATCTATCTGGTTGTCCATCTATCTATAATTAAGAAAAATTAAGATAACAGGTGATACAATTGTAAGTCTAATCATACCAATTTTCTTATTTCAATCTATTGAATACTCATGTCATTTTCAAACTAAAAATATATAATTTAATAAACAAAAACCTATTTTTTTAATTAAAAATGTGGTTTTAAAAAGCAAAAGTTTTATAAAATATAGAATATATGAGTTTTTTTAAGAAAATTATTTTTTCTTAAAACAAAATATTTAAAAACCTTATTTGTTTTATATAATAAAAGTTTATAATTTTTTTTGTATAGATTTAGAATAACTATTTATACGTAATTATAATTGTAATTATCTTCAAACATGCTTGATAATTCATAAATTTCTATTACAAATTATTTAATATTTTATTTGTTCGAACGAAGTATTAACCTAGTTATATATATACTCAAGTAAAAATATCATTACATATTTTTTCTTTCTAAAACATATATATTACATATTTATCTATTTTAGTAAAATTATTCATTAAATGATTATTTTACTTGTATTTACACTAAATTATCTTTACACATTTCACTTTTCAAAGCTATTAATAATATATTGTCTCAAGTTCGAGTCTTCTATATAGATGGAAACAACAAAACTACATCATTTTAATCATTATATTGAATCAATAATAACCGAAAATCAAAGTTATATATTCATATACAAAGCACAATTATCAAAAGTTTATAACAATTATGATAATAAAATAGTAATATGTAAAAATCTATCTGTAAAAACAAGATAAAATAGTTATTAATAGGTTAACTTGAATGAAATGAATACATGTGTAATATATATATTCTTCAAAAGTGAGAAATATGTAATTTATTTGCTAGATTGGGGGAAATATACTAGCTTAAGCTCGTCTAAACTCAACTTTAGTTTAAAGTTTTAACAAATTAATGTTGAGGAGCTCATGAATAATAACGATTGGATCGACTCGGTCCAACGGCTAAACTTAGAAATATCAAATATCTGCTTTTCCGTAATCACAATAAATGATTTTTGGCCTGTAATATTTTTAGATCGATTGGTTAAACTTGGAACTAAATTGAATTAATTAAAGGAGCATGAGCATTATCTTAAGTTAAAGTTTATTTAATATTTTGGCCTCTTCTACGTTTAATATTTTGTTCAAAGAAGCCATGCAAGAACAAATTAAATCGGTCAGCGACTCAGCGCCCACCACTTGCAAATTGCCTTAAACTCCTCATTCATTGTATCTGGTCTAAAGAATCTTTGAACCATCACTAGGGCAGTTGGCTTTATATTTTCTTAGTTTTATTTTATTTGAAAACATTATTTTTGTTGTAATAAGAGACTGAATCTAACAAATTAAAACCAAATCAACCAAATCAAAAACTGAAAATTATGATTTAACTTATTTATTTATTTATTTATTTTTATTATATTATTATTATTATTATTATTATTATTATTATTATTATTATTATTATTATTCAAGTTAATTGTATGTATGATTAATGTAGTATGTATTAATTGCGAATATGGTAAATATTACAACTATTTTTTCCCTCATCAGGTGTCATAACTAGACAAATAAACTATTTTTTTATTGAAATATAAGGACTGAGATGAAAGATAGGTTTTCTAGGGTGACGTATCATTACAATACCCATATCAGTATTGTAGTGCTCATCCATGATGACAATGAGTTTGATACTTTTTATTGATCCAAATGATTGGGGTTGGAAGTTAGTAGTTTTGTTTAACGTTAAAATGTATTGTAGATAACTAATATATACAAACCAAGTATCTAATATACATACACTATTAGAAAAACAACATGTGATCTTATCTCTGTTAATTATCAAGTCGGCATAAAAGAATAAGCCATCCTAATTTAAGGTATACAATAATATTTAAAAAATAGAAGTTTAACTTTTCTTTTTTAATCATAACTTTAAAAAAGATAATATGTTTGCGAACGTCACTATTACATAGGCAAAACAATAAAAGAATAAACATTTTATTTTATTTTATTTTTATATATTTTAAGTGGAATAGTTAGTTGGGACGCAGCAAATCGTTTTGGTTCGTGAACGATGGTTCCTATTTCCTACTCCCCAAGAAAGAAGGATGACCGGGTCAAAAAATAAATAAAAATTATTTTTAATTTTATAGATAGCGAGTGAACATGATGAAGTAATTGCTCACGTCATTTAACATCCTCAATATAAATTTTTTTTGAAAACTTCTTTCTTACTTCCTAAACAAGTTTTTAAAAATCCTTTTAATTCATCTCTCCTCATCTAATCTTTTTGTCTTTTATACTTTTTCTTTCATTTTCTTCATTCGGTCGTTATCTACGACTTGTAATTGAACAATTGAAGTGATGTTTGCGTTACGTACGGATTTAAGGCGATATACGTTCATCTCTTGATGGAAAAAGACGTAGAATTTAGTCAAGTTATACTTGACATGACGTATGCATTTGTGTTTTCATCTCGTCATTTGATGAGTGACTTGTGACCTCTAGTTCAATGTTCTTTGGGTATTATATTATATAACTAATGTGATTCGAATGGAGTTTGATTTGTTATAATTGTCAAAGTTTGAATATGTTTCTAGAAATATATATATTTTGAGTCTCAATTCGAATGGCGTACAAGAGAATTAAAAAAAAATATTAAATATACATAAAATACAATTTTTTGCTTCATGGTATCTTGCATCATATAATTACAGGGTGTTAAATTTTGTTAACATGTTGGAATTAATTGATTAAAGCTTGGAAGAAATCATGGTCAAAGCCCAAGCTTTTGAATCCCATTGCTAGAAGAACACTGTTGTACACTACCACAATATTTTCTTTTAGGATATTTGAGAAACCTGTCAAGATGGATGATTAGAAAGAATGTCAGATAATTAGCACACACATTTTGTGTATTCACATATTATATTTAGTTTTGATGGTGGAAATTAAATAACTTATCTATGATAAATGACGATCAATTTAGGTTCTATATTAAACTGGACAAACAGATTGAAATTAACCTTTTGTACATATAATCTCCAAAAGTTTTATACGAACTTTCTAATTTTTAAAAGAAAGTTTCTGTCAATTGAACAAAGACAATTTACACAAACCCTTTTTTAAATTGCATGTAAAATTTTTTCATTTGACACATTATCTAATCTTTTTATTCTGATATATGTCTCAGACTACTATTCATATAAGAATTATGCGATACGCCAATGATATCCGGAGCAAGTTTGTGTAGGCTGTATGCATACTATACGCAGGTATGTTTAATCAAACTCTATCGATACTAGAAAAATTCTCAAAATATCACTTTACTTTTATTTTATTCAAGACGTTCATCAAATACTTTATTCTCAAAATATCACCTCTAGACGAAACACCAACGCATCCTTAGACAGGGGGTGGGCGCCTATATAACGAGCCACTCAATATCATACACATGCCCCTTATGGTGTCGAGCGCCTACAGAATGCGAACAGACGCCTTGACATAACATGTGTACGGTTTTGAGTGGCTAGATGCTCGCATCTTATTTAAGAAAGCTCTGACGTTTTGTCTGGAAAGAACATTTTAAAAAGAATTGAAAATGCCATTTTAAGAACAAATTTTATGATACATTTTAAGAGACTTTTATCAAAAGAAATATTATGAAAATTTTCCTATTGAAAATGGTGTGGGTAAAAATATAAAGAAACATAAAACATAGTGTTTTCTTGTTTCTTTTACCTCTGGTCTGTGCTTTTTCACGTTTTCGGGATGCATGATTAGTCCAATCCTTGAGAATAATCTTGTCAACTGACGAAAATTTTGCAGGCAAATCATCTTCCAGCTCATAGTCCTCTAAAATTTGTGCTTCTTGTGTTGATACTTGTGATACAACTGTCCAATCGACTTCATTGTCATCATCATTCGCATCATTAACGGTATCACATGGTATAATCCGACAACAATTGTCACATTCGGTTGATAAATCATCAACACCTGTAACTGATTTCGTACTCGCGATTGAAGGGATCGTTGAATTGTATTCAAAGCTCGAATCTTTACCTGTAAATTTTACGTCTTCTGGTTTCCTCTGTTTCATTTGACCCTTAGGTTTACTTTTCTTTAAACGGGTCGGGTTTGAGACAGCCCGTTTGTTCTTATGTAAGCTAACCCACTGGTTAGCCTCTGATTCGTTAACTGAACTGTTATCTATTTCATCATCGTTAAAACCCACCAAACAGCTTGCTCTGGAGATACTGCTTCCTGAATAGCTTGCTGTCATGTTCTTTAATGGAAAACTCACAGATTCTGCACGAGTTAACGGTAATTGTGTTCTTCTTGCAGGTCTGATGTGTTTTGTGTACTGATTTTGATTACTTGTTCCTGATTTTCGTGTGCTGCAGATTGTGGGTTTCATGAATCTTGGAACCTTTGATGATTTGGGGGTTATGGTGATTTTGTCTGCATCTTGAGGGACTTTTGAAGATGATGGTGGTATTGGTAACTCGTCTAGTTTCTCGTTTGAATCTTTTGATGTTTTTGCTAGTGAATCCAGTTTCTGATTCAGTTTTTTTATTTGTTTCATGAATCTGTCGCGATTGTTTTCGATCTCTTGCATCTCATGTTGGAGTTTAGTCATTGCTTCTTCTCTCATTGTTCTTACTTCCTGTTTTCCAAAGTTCATTTTGAAGAATTAGAGCCTTATAAGGTGAAGCATGAAAGTAACATATTTGATTCGACCAGTTTTGCCTTTTTACCATTATGCTGTAAATCACTACTAAAATGAGTAATTAATGAATAAAATGTTTGAAACTGTCACATATTATGAGCATGCATGTATGTAAGTGAAAAAGAGAACCATAAATATATGAACATTCATATCTATTTAGCAATTAGCAGCTTAAGGTTTGATCAACTCACATTTGCTTCAGTCTTTCCTAAGTGGATGCTTCTCAAACGTAGTGCGAAATTTAAAGAACATACAGTCTCGCATATATCTTCTTCTTTGGGGCTGACATGTACAAGCATCAGTGTTTTGGAATCCTCTCCTAGAAAGAACGAAATGTAGAAACAATTTATGTTATGATTTTAAGGCAATGTGCAGAAATAGTTTGGTCTGGTTCTATTTTGGTTTGAACTTGAAACCGAGAAAGTTGACAAATACGTGTGAAATGATAAGATTGGTTCCAATGATTATAGAAAATTTCTCAAGTTACCGATCTTATCAAGGGTGATATATAAGTATGTGCTATTGCTGCCCAGCAGCTTTTGACCAAACTCAAAAGTCAAAACCAAGCTTTTGACTCAACTCAAAAGTCAAAACCTATGGAGCATCTAGTATTATAAGGTTCTTGCCTACATTAGGACCCTACTATTCAAAAATCAAGTATTAATTGGCAACAATTTTCCTCTTGTTACATGGATTTCATGAAAAAACGATAACTTGAGCACATGTGTAATTACCTAATGAATCTTTAAGCACTTGTGTTAGCTTGCTGTTCCTGTAAAACACAAGAATATGCCACTTCAATGGTTTACTTTTTGTCCAAAACTCTGATAAACAGTTAGTCAGTTGGTGTGAAAAATGATATATAAATTTATATATTTTTAATACTAATCCTAATTTGTTCCATAATAAATTTAATAGGTTTTACAATTTTGAGCAATTAAAAAGATTTCACCTGTTTTTTAGCTAATCTTTCTATTTATTCGTTTGACCCATCAGATATTTAACATAACCTGAATCAACCCATTGATAAATAAATAGGTCTAATTGCTACCATTAGAGATATAAGAATCAACCCATTTATAAGCTTGGTGTGCAATGGCTTACTTATTATACCTCGTGTTTCATTGATAAAATCAATAACTAATAAATCTATCTGTATTAATTTGACTCAGGAAAAATGGCCAACATTTGAGCGTTACCTGTAAGGTATGTGGCTATTTTTCCTTTGAAGGGCATTGATGACATCACCAAGGGCTGAAAGGGAAAGATTAATAGCTTTTCCTTCCTCAAATCTTCTCCCCCATGCTTTTGTTTTCAAAACACGCTCACTTCCTCCCAAATCAACCATCCAAATTTTATTTGTAACTTTTCGCCTTTCAGTAGCATCAGAACAAGTCATTGACATCCGGATCATACTGCAAATAATAAAAGCAAACATTTTGTTTATGACATCATGATAATGACTTTCTTGCTCTTGTTTCAGGACAAATAAAAAGATACCAATGCGATCTACTAGAAACACTATTGGAATTTGTTGAAGCGGTTGATCTGAGTTGGCTTCCGAGCCTATAAAGACTAATTGCATGATTAAAGTTGCTGACTTGGATGGCTACAAGATTATCGATCGCAACCCCACCATTAGGATCCGTTTGGATGGAAAGACTGCAGGTAATAGTTTCCAATTACATTATTGTTAGTATCTTCATTGATGTCATGAATCTATAAAGTTGCTCGCGTGTTATATACATTAAACTCACCATGGTGGCATAGGATCGGTTGGTTTTCTTGCATGAGGTATTAGTAGATCTTTAAGTTGACCAAGGTAAATTTCAAGCATGCTGAAACTAACAAGATATGTATGGTTGCTATCTGCTGCTTGCTTGAATAATGCTTCAATCGTTCGGGGCACTACCCCTGGACAATCTGGATTTCCTTCCTATAAATGTATTGGTGTTCTTTTATATAATCAGATAAGTAGAAGTGGATATGTTAATTCAAACATTAGAAAATTAAAAACTTCTATTTTGAGCGACAATAATTAGTTAATCATACACCGCGTATTTGCATGTTTTGTAACTATGTCAGGATATTACCATGGTGAAAGTCTTGCCTGTGCCCGTCTGTCCATATGCTAATATGCACACATTATATCCATCCAAAGCAGATTTAATAACTGGTTCAATTTCTGAAAATACTTCATCTGAGAGTTTAAGATCATCATAAATCATCTGTTAGGTTTTTGGTATGGATAAAAGGGTGAAATAAAAAAAAATTTATAGGCAGCAATTTCAACCTGTTTACATATGAATAGTCTGATATGAATAATGTTGTCCCTAACAGGTCATAAGAGTAAAACTGGGGAATTTAGCTTACAAGGGAACAAATGGTCAAACAGGAGAAAGTACCTGTTTTGACCTGAACTTTTTTTGACACGGACTTGTTTTGACCCAAACTTGTTTTGACCTGTAACCCAACCCATCCGGTTACCACATTGACAAGATATATAAAGCACCTTGTGTTGAACCAGGGTGTAAAACCATGTCAAAATTGTATAGTTTTCTCTTGTTCTCAGCAAAATTAACGAAAATGCCACTTGAATCTACAGGAACAACAGGCCTTCGATGGCTAATTTTCTCTCCGTTTATTGTGGGCCTGATTCGACAAAATACACGAATATTTCCTGAAATGTTAATAAGGTAGAGAATTATATTTAGCACCTAACTTGATTATCTTTGGTAAATGTGGCAAGATCACGCAGTGGATCAAAACAATCAACGGGTCATTTTAAACTATTTTTGATCCATTTTTTTAATTATTTAGTGTGTTAATTATGATAACAAAAGGAATACAACTAAAATGTAAGATATCTGAAGAAAAAAATTTGGGAGGTTGTATTGATTAAAGTGGATTTCATAATAAATGTTGTTTGACCCGTTTAAGATAAAATGCAATCCCAGTCGACTTATTTGCATTTGAGACGAATTTATTAGATTTAATTACCTTTCAATTGCAGAAATTCATTGAGAACTTGTCTTCTTTGTGCATTTAATCTACGAAGCTCCTCATTCAGGGTGGCAAGTTCATCTGTTGACAATCAAGAAACAAAATTTAGATTCACATAGATAATTCAAGCACATAAAGATATTTTTTTCTCAACTTTATAATGAAAAGCAGATAGATTAAAATAATATTTACCATGAATTTTTGAAATGATAACTTCCTCAAGATCATGATCATGCCCATGAGCTGAGTCATCATAATCATTCTCATAGTCAGCTGTTGAAGGCAAGCTTTTGATGATGTCACACACAGTTTTAGCCCAGGTGGAATTGGTTTCATTCTTGAATCCCAGGAGAGAATGAATTGTTTCAGATAAACACCTGAAAGATTTCTTGGTGGTCTTCATCTTCATCATCATCATTCAATGTTCATATGATTGTATGAATAAAATCTCCAAAAACATTCAAAAATTGAAACTTGAAGATCAACTGCCTCTTGATTGAATTGCTGGATTAGATTTCATGGCTGCAGCAGTCCTTAGAGATACTTATTGTGTGAAGAACACATACACACTTAAAAAATGAATATGAGATGTAGCCTTTTGGTAATAGGTATTGAATTAACCCATCATCAGAAGCTGACCCACTTCATTTGAGGAAGTTACCCTCTCATTCTCTTTCTCTAGTATTCAATAAATAAATGAAAAAACATGAATCTATTAATCTATTATAACTTGGATGTTAAGAAAAAGAATATTAAAGTCCAGATGAGAATTTTCAACATCAAAATGGTCAAGATTTTCTCAGAGCATGTAGACATGATGAATTCCAATGGGATATCTTTAATGAAAAAAGAAAAATTCAAGAAACTGAATCACGCAATAGCAATTGACTACCAAGATGAAGATACTTAAGTCTGGTTTGAGGAAACAGATTTGGAAATGGTCAAAGTTATAATCAAGGCATAGATGAAGATATTTAGTTCAGAAGTGGGAGTGAGAACAATTTTGAGTGGCTTTGGAATTTAGATGCTGCAGAATGATAAATTCATTGAAAATAGTATATATTTTGTTTGTTATAATGTCACAGATTTGGAATTATTTGTAGTATCACTGTGTGCTTGTGTGTGGTTTGTATTATTGAGATTCTTTTGAAGTACAATGGCATGTGATGTGGTATAAAGAAGAACCAAATTTTTATGGATGTTTTCTTTCTGTTAATGAGAAATTGTAACAAGTAAATTCATGGAAACCGTCATTACCATGATGATAATAATATCGGGTAAATCATAGTTTACGTCTAGACAACGACATTCAATATACAAACTTGCGACATCCGTAAGGAAAATCAGGTATTTATCATTAACAACCCTTTAGAAAAAAAATGCATGTGCATGGTGGCTTGTGGGCAGAAAGACATACATTCTTGATCGCATGATTAGTTTTTTTTTCTTTAATTTTGGGGAGGCGTTGTTAAGTTGAATTAATTATAACATAATGAATTTTCCAACTACTACATATGACATAATTAATATAAGAGATTTATTGCCATGTTTTTAATCCACGCCACCAACATCGATCCATCATGAAAGACACGTTCCATCTCGCTATTTGTTTTATTGTAATTTTCTTCTACTTTCATGTACACATTATTATAAGAAAAATTTTAATGAATAGTAAGTAAGTTTTAGTAGTGTTTTAATTAGATATCTAATTTTTGTTTGTTTTAGTTAAGTTATTAATATTTTTATTTGTTCAAGTCAGGTTACTAAATAAAAGTGTTTTAGTTATGTCACTTATACATTTTTTAAAAATTTTATATAACTCACAATTTTTAACAATAATTCAGTTTTCTAGAATTATTATAATTTTTTTTAATATTTCATTTTTCTAAAATTTTTTTAATTTTTTAAATAACCTAATTAAAACAATTCTGAAACTTTAGTAACCTGATTGGAATAAAAAAGATCATAAGTCATCTAGTTAGAACAATACTAAAACTTAATTACAATTTTACAAAATTATCCATTATTTATATACATACAAAATGAGTGTCAAATGCATCGTGTTAAAACCGAGCTAACTCGATCGAACTAAGACTGAGAAACCAAAAATTACATAATCAAGTTGATTTAAACTACTTCAAACTTGTTTCATCCCAACGAAAAAATAATATAAAATTGTTAAACAATATTAAAAAGCGTATTCACCAACTTTTAAATTATTAGTTACTTCTAAACACAAAATATGAAACAACCCAAAATATGATTGAGGTCTCGATAATAGTCAAGAAAATAACAAACTCAACCGTATACATAATCTGAAATCAAAAGATAACTAAAATGAATAACAAAACAAGCCGATTGACACGAACACAGGTTAATCGAATGATATATCTTCACTCCAGACTGCAAGATTACTTCGTTTAAGCTTACTATAAAGTAATTGCTCGGTCTCCTGGTCCTTTCTCCGATTCAATTTTCTTACCAACTCTATCGTATTTGTCACCCGTAAAATGTCGTTTCGCCTTAAATAATGCAGAAAAACGTTTTTTTTAATGTCCCCTTGCAATAAGCGGTTGAACAACGCTTTCTATACACTTTTCTCCAAGTATGTGGGCTTCAATCTAATTTCCACTTGCACTTGATTAACATCCAAAAACTCAAATGAATTTAACACAATATTTAAATGAAATAGTGTTTTCATGACTTCACCACTTTGATATATAAAATTTATTACTATTTAGGTAAATGTATCATATTAATTCTAAAGAAATTGAAAGCCATAACAAAATAAATTGTATGACGCCTCAAAGTCATTTAAAGCTCATTGGTTTAGTTCGTGGTCTTTTAAAATCTTCAAAATCCAAATATGAACTAACTATGAGTAATATTCACATAAAAAAGTAATCACACACCATGAACATGAAGCTACACAAAATTCATAATTCCGTTGAGGTAGTAATTTTCAATCGATAGTTGTTCTATAACCATATAATAAATCAAACTAACCTAATTTGTTATGCCATTCAATGTTTAGAATGGTAAAAGAGAAATTATTCAATGTAACGGAGCTAAGCGTGTAGGAGCATCTCGACAAAATCACCCGAGACTTTGATCCTTTCTCTCTTAGAGGGTTGTACCTAATGGTTAGCATCGCTGAACACTGTTCAAGCTAAATGGTCCGATATGTTTAACATTGTTTATGGATAGGGCCCTCCTCTTTGTGTTCAAATGTCATTGGAGAAACCAAGAATTTAAGAATGCCAAGTTGGAAGACCAACCAATTACCTGAGACGAGGCGTTGAAGTTTTTGCACTCCAAGCGTAAATATAAGACGCTCTCCCCTTGTTTATGTGGTCACTATGTATCACTCGCAAAGGACGATAACCTATGAGCTTCAACTCCCACCAGGGCCAACTCTCATCTACACCCATTGCTCCGCTTCCTATGACGAAAGATTAAGAAATTAACTTACAACCGCAAGATGTATTAGCTCATCGATGGGTATTTAAAGTCTGCACTACTACCCTGGAATAACTTATTTCTTAGGCTTATAGACAACTAGAAGAGGCTTCAAGGCTTCCTATTACCAAACATTAGGAAACTAACTTACAATCACAAGGTGTATTAGCTCATCATTGGGTATCTAGAGTCGCATTGCTACCTTAAAATTACTTATTTCTTGGCCTCGTTGACCAGTGGAAGAGCCTACTTGGGAAAACTATGATTTGTCCGCCAACCAATTTCCATCAAACTAGTTTGAAAGTGCGAAGTGAATGCTAGTTTGAGTTTACTATGATTCCGTTATTAGAACCTGATTGGTATTTAATGAGGCAAGGCCCCTTAACAAGGGAACAAGGGTAGCGCCCTGGAAGCAGGGTCTAAGAGGTAGCAACCCCTAGCAGAGTCCAAGTGGCAAAACCTTTGGCCGGCTGAAGCTGATACTCAAGAGTAAAAATAGTCAATTTTGAAGATGATAACCGCCTATATCATTTACCTAAATCCGTACAAAATTTGAATTCAAGTGTAGTTTTGGTCAGGTTTATAATCTTCAGTTCACATCATTCATATAGATCGAACGTTGAGCTGAGTTTTATCCGACTAAGTATTTGAGTTGAACCACCAATTAGTTCAATATAAAAGCGATTTCATGACTTCTCTGTTTGTCCATGTTGATCTAGGATTCCTCCACACTATGCGAATCTACTCTGTACGTAAGAAGAAACAAGCTGAACTAGTTGATCCAGTATTCCATTTAGGATGTTTACATTTAAATATTTAAAAGCAAATATCTGACAAATTCACATAAAAGGTATTAACCATTCAACATTAATATAATTAGAGGTGACAAAAGAAGTCCAAAAATGTGATTTTAGATCATAATAAGTGTTTTAAAAGTAAAGATGGGTTAAAATGAATTAAATAAAAAACATAAGAGGGTCAAAATGAATTAAAAACTTTATAAAAAAAAGAAATATAAATTAGATCTGCAAGTAACAATAAATCAAAGTTTCTTTCATTCAAATTGATCCCCTCCGTCGCACAAGGCACCGCAACACAACCACCACACCTACAGCCTACCACCTCTGTCGAGTTTCATCGCGCATCACCACCAATACCGCACCACCACCGCATCTACAACCTCTCACCTCCGTCAAGTTTCATCGTGCACCACCACCACACCATCACCACATCTACACCCGGGCTCCGCATCAGTCTCCACCTCCGTTGAGTTTCATCGCTAACAACCACCACATCTATAATCGGGTATCCGCTTCACCATCACACCTACGGTCGGGCCTCCGCTTCACCATTGCACCATCATCATCGATTTATTGAAGGTACAAACCCTTTATAAATGAGGTAGTATGTTAATCTGTTTGAGCTCGTATATGCATTCGTTTATATGTTATTGGATTGTAGAAAACTAGTAAAATACAATTCACTTTTTAAAAAAATAATCCATACTAATCCAAACATATTCTGACCTGAACCAATCCTAACCTTTTTTTCTAAATAACTGATTCTAACTCAAATCCATCCTAACCTAACAACCAACCCAATCCAACCCACCCATTTTACCACCTCTAAATATAATATTTAATTATTCAAAAGTCTAAACCATTTAGACATTTGCTCCCAAAGGCCGAAACAAACAGTCTGAATCATTAAGTACGAAACCATTCAGACGTCTGAACCATTAAGAGACTGAAACAAACTTCTTTGATATTCTGGCCTTTTTCAATCTTAGTAGCCCCTCTCAAATCAGTTTGGGCTAGCTTGTTATCTTCCAATAATCCAATAGGTTTTCGAGTTCCCATCAGCTTGCTTTAGCTTCATAAGAACCTACAAATAAAACATACGCAAAAATAGTCTTATCTGAATTTGCTTGACTAATAAAATATTTAGATGTTTACTCGCCTGGATAATCAGGGAATAGCACCGTTAGCAGACATACGGTTTATTTTCCTTCTAACAAACCATAACGAATGGTTCTTTTCAAATACTATTCGTGTCAAAGAGGCAAGTCATCAACCCAACCTAGACACACTTAAAAACCAATAATCAGACACATTGACGGAGCTTGAACAAATATATAATGAAATCCGAAAGACATGAGACCCAAATCAAGGGTGGCAGACTCAATACGTATAAACCTTTCAACGAAGTACACATTATTATTAGACACAAATTACACAACATATACTAAGATTTTATAAACCTTTTCTATTAAAAAAAGTATTAGCTTGTTAGTATCATGTCTTCAGTCATATCCACTAACGGGGTGGTTGGGATTGCTTTATGTTTGTTAATATGCTTATTGGTGTTTTGAAATAAGCATTTTTAGTGACCAGTTTTCTTTAACAGGACCTTCCAAACCTACGAAAAAAATTAACTATAAAAGAAACTAAATTAAATTCTGTCCTGAACACACGAGCAGCCTAGAGGTGGCGATTACAACACAGGTAAAAAAAATTGTATACAGCCTCTTAGAAAAGTTTGTTTATAGAAATTAATTACTGTGGTGATAAAAACGTTTTTGTAATCATAATTAACGCATAACTTTTTATAAAAATTTCAACAGTTAACAGATAAGTGTTTATGGTTGCCCAATCCATTTTGACCCTTAAAGAAAATGATACCTTTCGCCTTTCGGTCCACTATCTGGCCCGTCCATCTTACCTTCGGTGATTCCAGTGATCAGGACCAACCCATGGATTTTGTTTCCGTGTTAAGCCAAGACTTAGAAACAGGAAACTGTCAACTGTTGGTGATCTATCATTCAAAGCACCATAAACAGAAACATACAACAAACACACCCTGATTAGTTGGTTCTTTTCTTTTCTCTAAAACCACTTGAGAATTGGTTCAGTGAAGACTTTCATGGGTAAAATTACACGGACCAATTTCAACCCATTATGGATGAATGGCGTTTCAAGTTTTACCTCTAATGGGTCAAATGGGTGGAAAGTCACTCAAAGTGTTTTTTAATCTAACTATTTATCAATACATCGCAATTCCAACACATTTACTTATATATAGATCACATTCAGTAATTTGAATATATGGGTCAAATGAGTAAAAAACAGGTCAAAACACTGTCAAATCATATTTGATATAGTAATTACCTTTTTAAAAAAATTGGGCAAAAATTGTGTCTTGTCAACGCAATTAGAAAAAAGGACGTCAGCAAATGCAATTAGAAAAAAAATTCAGCAAAAGAACTTTGATCCACCTTCATCATGGGCAGTTGTTTGATGATAAATAAGGACGTCAGCAAATGCAATTAGAAAAAAAATTAATTAGTTTAATACTTTTTGGTGAAATGTCAATAAAAACCCTATAAAATACTACATGTTTGCTGAATCCCCATAGTTGGTCCCTGAACTTATAAAAACTCACAGAAAAGGTCTGTCAATGTAGACTTCTGCTTCTAAATGGTCACCCGGATTACTTATGAAACAATTACAAGAAAACTGGTCATCAAACGGGTCAAATTCGTTAAAGGCACCAAAAGTGTACCATTTTCTACATAAACTTCCTAAATCATATTGATCAGATGTCTTACACTATTAGAAAAAACAATATTATTAATCTAATAACATTCGACACGTTAATTGTCAACAAGACACTAAAACCTTAGACAAAAAATGTTTCTGGTCAACCCGACCTGTTACGAAAATTACCCGTTAAATCTGTTACCCAGCCCGCCCATTTTGCCATATCAAGGTCAGAAGAAGCATCAAAGATAGATCAGCGGTGTTCAAGTCAAAACTGTTGCAGAATTCTGCTTCTAAATGGTCACCTGGATTACTTATGAAACAATTACAAGGAAACTGGTCATCAAATGGGTCAAATTCGTTAAAGGCACCAAAAGTGTACCTTTTCCTACATAAACTACCTGAATCATATTGATCATATGTATTAGACTATTACAAAAAACAATATAATTAATCTAAGAACGTTCGACACATTAATTGTCAATAAGACACTAAAACCTTGGACAAAAAATGTTTCTGGTCAACTCAACCCAAACCCGACCTGTTATGACAATTACCCGTTGAATCTGTTACCCAGCCCACCCATTTTGCCACATCTAGGACAACTTGATTGTTTTAAATACATAATATAGTTAAGCACTTACCAAAAAGATCTTGGCATGCTCTGAAAAACCATAACTGAACTAAACTAACAGGAAAGTACTTTTCCTGTTCTTCTTAAACTTTCTTCACATATATGGTCAATCTTCAAATCCAAAGGAATTCCTCCTTCCTCTTTCTTCTAAATACGAGCAAATATTATCCAAAAAAACTTGACCGTTTTCATATAAAAGATGCAGGAAAAATATGACAGCACCTAAATCTATGTTTAAGGCAAGTTGTGTCAGCTCTTGAGATGCCAAATCATTCAGGCAAATTTTTGATGTTAAAACCTTAGTTCGGTTCATACCTTAATGAACTCAAGGAGAAGCTAATGCTAAAAATACCCCAGTTTTGGGGAAATAACAAGTAACTTAGCTTGGGTTTCAAGTGTGAGAACCATGCACTATTTTTAAAACTAGAATCAGACACAGAAATTATATCTAGAGAATCACATCACAAACAGGTGATAAGCCTCATTCTATCAAGCATCAAAGCAGTATATCACAATAATCAATCAAATAAGGTTTATTAGGGACGTACCAAGAAATGCAGTTGGCATGACTAATTGGTAATGTTATCTGAAATATATGTTAAAAAATAAATAAAAGACAGCTGCAATTAAGGACAGTCCTGTATCAGTATAGGAACAATAATTTGCTCTACACTCCATATCAATAAAATTGTTAAGTAAATATGTTATATAACTTACCAGTGTTATCAAAAGAAATTAAAGTGGTGAGAATGGGATGTTACCTCCTCACTTGAGACACAAAGTGAAGATGGTTTACTGAAATCTTGTGCTATTTTCATCTTTCCACATAACATGCTCTATTTCCAATTTGCTCTACACTCTATATCAAAGAAATTGTTTAATAAAGATGTTATAAACTTAATTATGTTATAGCAAATAACAAAGGAAGTGGTGAGACTGGAATGTTACATCCTCACATGAGACATAAAGTAAATGAGTTGGTTTACTAATTTCTTGAATCTTGAGTATGTGCTATATTTATGGAAAACATTCCATAATCACTAGAAATTAAAAGTTTACACAAGATCATGAATCATGATCCAAAATACCTGTAACAATAGTGTACTCTTCCCAACACCAGTCAAAACCAAAGCACCTGCAAAAAGACGAAAACACTTCCACAAAATAGAGTGTAAGATACATTATTGTGAAAAAAGAGGCAACAAAACTAAACAAAAATTGATTTAGAACATGTGTAGCTGGTACAAGACCACAACCCAAAACCCTAGAAACTTCATCTCCAAATAGTCCAGATTTGACCATCAAGTTGTATAAAGCCTCTTAAAATGTTATACTTAAAAAAACAGATTACTATTGTGATGATTCTGTTTCTGTAACCATAACTAGCACATTATTTTTAATAAAAATTTCAACAGATAACAAAAAAGCGTTTGCGGTACAACCCTGCCCGACCCATTTTGACCAGTAAAGAAAAATGACACCTTAAGGCCCGATATCTGGCCCATCCATCTACCTTTAGTCTTTCGAAACTTCCAGTGATCAGGGCCACCATCAACAGAAACAGAAAACTGTCAACCTTTGGTGATCTGTCATCCAAAGCACCATTAACAGAAAAATATGGCTCATTTTCCAGCAAACAAACCGTGATGGGTTGGTTTTTTTATTCCCTGCAAAACCAATTGAAAATTGGCTCAGGGAAGACACATGTGTTTGCCATAAAAAATATAAAGTAAACGTAAAGTTATAAATAATATAAAACAAAGTACAGTTTGACTTGATAAATTCATCCATCAAGAATGAGGAACTACTTCTGACCAAGTCACAATCCCGAAACTAAAACAGTGAGTAAAATGGAATGATAAATTCAAATTTATAGATTGGAACAAGTTTACAATGACCAATCATGTCTATTATATTTTGTAAGTGATGAGAAGAATAATGTCAGCTTTAAGAGAAAGAACATCTCAAATTATTTCATGCTTTGTGCCAAAATAATTAAACAAAAAATTTCACCTAGCCTTTATGAAGAACTGAAACAGATCAGACGATTTGAGGAATCTGTCTTGTCTTCTTGATTCGGAAGTATCATAATTCTGGGTCAAAAACAACCAGTATAGAAACAAAATAATATTTTAAGTGAGACTTTCTTGATTCAATGCTACATTAAAAAACAAGGAGCTGTTGCTTACCTTTAAGCTTTGAAGTCCCCTAATCTTCTATATCGATTCAATGCTGCAACATAATAATAGGCAAACCAGGTGCACAAGAGTCCCACATCCTTGCCCTACATTACTTCATTAAGATATTAAAAATACAACACAATACATAAGATATTGAAACTTACAGTTCCAAGAACATCGCTAATGCCCACAGATGCAAACTCATAGGATAAAGCCTGAAAACTGCACTGGAGTAATCCTACCACTGTTGGCCACCAAACAAAACAAACAGAAACATGTGATTGCTTATAAAAAGATACATATGATAATAATATTATAAATAATGTAAATCAATATGGATTAACTTAATTGCTTTTATAATATTAACTTAATTGCTTTCATACTTCATTCCTTATCATGGAATAACGTTAGGCTTCCATAATCTCTTTTAGATTAGCTCCTTTCTTACTGTGGTAGACCAAAAAGTCAATATTTTCAAGCGGGTTACCAATTTGAACCAGCATGATTAGGCAAATTGTAAAAGGAAAAAGGTCCTTTTAGCTAATGAATGACAGATTAGAACATTAAGGGGGCAAAAATAAGTAAAGTAATATAATTTAGTGGGACAAATAGATATCCTAATTATTGTTAAAAATTAAATACCCTACTCATTATCCTCCCTCCTCCCCCCAAAAAGATAGCAATGAAGGCAAAAAACTTTTAATGAATATAACATGCTAGCAAATAGAGGTGGGCATAAAAACCGGTTCGAAAACCGGTTCGGAAAAAAAACCAAAACCGGTTTGGGGCCCAAACCGGTTTTCAAACCGGCCCAACCCGACGGTGTAGGTTCGGTTTGTAGGTTTCCTCTTTCAAACCGGTTTCTAACCCGGTTCGGTTCCAAATCGGTTTTCAAACCGATTACAAACCGGTTCCCAAACCGATTTTCAAACCGTTTTCAAACAATTATTTAAAATTTTATGTCTAATTGTTTCTATGTTTTATATATTATATATTTCACTTTGATTTTAAATTATGTACTTAATTTGAAATTATGTACTTTGTTTTTAAAAACAATTATGTAATGTTCCTAATTTTATATTTTTTAATTTTTACAAATAGAAATACTAAAATGCATCTTATAGGTTTATTTAATTTATACAATTAATATGTAACATTCATCTTATAAGTTGATTTAATTTTTACAATTAATTATTTATTTAATTTATAACATTTTAAAAAAAACTAACCGGCCCAAACCGGTTTTCAAACCGGCCCAAACCGGTTTTCAAACCGGCCCAAACCGGTTTTCAAACCGACCCAAACCGGTTTTCAAACCGACCCAAACCGGTTTTCAAACCGACCCAAACCGGTTATTCAAAACATCAAACATAACATGCTAATGTCTGCAATTAACCGAAGCAGTTTTGCAGCTTGTTGTTGGTAAATTACAGCAAAATAGCATAACTGCAACTTCTGCAAGGGCTTTGATGAATAGCAAATTACTGTGAAGGCTACTTTCCTGGTGTCCAGTCATATCTAGGTGAACCTAATACTGAAACTCATATACAAACTCAGATGCCTTATTAAATTTCTCTCCTTAACTAAACAAAAACAATGAGAATACGGAAAACATCTCAAAACACGGATGTCTGTTTTCTTAGCAGATTAAAGCATCAACACAGCCCATAAGCAGTCACACTGTCACATGGACATGAGAGTAAGATGGTTATAGTACACTTATAAACGTAATAAAAAGCTACTCTTCAAAAAATGTAAATAAAAGCACACACACAACATACCACATGGCCAAACTCGTGTAAAGTTTAAGCACTTCAGAGAACCGCAATAATCAAGGATCATCACCAACTTCCTATTTGATTTGGGCCAGCAAGACCACAAAAACCTGAAACAAATTTATAGGTCAAAAGACATTACATATGCCTGTCTTGAATTGATGGTTAACAAACCTTTTTGGAGGAACTAATCAAGACCGACCGTTTTTTATTTCTTGTCAAAAAGTAAAAACAACCAAATTAAAATATTGTGTTTTGTGTCCTGTATAAAGAGGCTCTACTTTACGTTAGCATTTTACCAAGTAAGTGGTACACATATCAAGGTTAGGTGCATCCTGGTAAATCGGCAGTACTGTTCAAGTCAAAAACTGTTGCAGACTTATGCTTCTGCGACTTCTTCAGCCTGCAGCAATGGAAGCTGCAAGTTGTATATTATCTAAATTATTCAAATAAATAGGACAGTGGTAGGTGGCAATTTTGAGGCATTTACTTATAAACAGGTCGATTCAGGTATGTTTTACCTCGGGAGTATTTATGAAATGTTAGCTCATAAGGAAACTTGTCATCAAATGGGTCAAACTCGTTGAAAAGAGCCAAAAGTGTACCTTTTTCTACATAAACATCCTAAATCATATTACTCAGATATATTAGACTATTACAAAAACAATTATATTGAAATAATCACACATGACAGTTAATTGACAATAAGAAACTAAAACCTTAGACAAATGTGATAACACAGCCCACCCACCCCGACCTGATACAAAAATTACCCGTTCGATCCATTACCCAACCCGCCCATTTTGCCACATCCGTTACCCAACCCGCCCATTTTGCCACATCCGTTACCCAAACCTTAGCATGCTCTGGTTTCTGAAAAACCATGACTGAAATAAACTAACACGAAAGCACCGTTTCCTGTTCTTCCTAAACTTTCTTCACATAAGATGGTAGATCTTAAATTCCAAAAAAAAATTCTCCTTCCTCTTTCTTCTGAATGCTATCAAATATTATCAAAAACAATAAGTTAGACTGTCTTCGTATAAAAAAATGAAAGGAAAAATATGAAAGCACCTAATTAAATCTATAAAAATGCTAGTTCCTTTACAAGTTTTATCTCTTGAGAGGTCAAATCATCCAAGTGGCCAGATATTTCCTCTAGAAACTCAAAGACCAGACAATTTTCATCATTAACAATAAAAATTAGATTTATTATCTATAAACAATCAATACGAATATGAACCTGCACAAACCTTTGAGATCGGCATTGGCATTCTACAATCAGTAACAAATTCTGCATAGTTAGTAGAACCAATTAATCTAACATATTTATGAAGAAAGCACCGCTGTTTCTTGGGTCAAATTATATTACATTAGCATAAGAAGAAATCGAAAAATTAATAATGGAACATGTTACCTGGGACTCAGGCAAAATTATTTCCGCTGTTGCTCAAGTAAAAGCAAATAACAAGAAATCAAAGAATTAAGAATGGAACCTGTTACTTGATCACATTGCATAAAACATAAATCAGCAAAATTTCGATTTTAAAACCTTAATTCGGTTCATACTTGATGTACCTCTTTGTAATACAATCGATCCCTCGGACAACAGTAGTGACAGAGTTCCACATAGCAGTATTCTACCTTCCTTCCGACTCCATTGTGGTGTGACACCAAAATAATAACCATTAACATGTAGAAGAAAAAAAGCATTCATTACACGCACTTCATGTCAATCACAAATAAATAGTAACTATCAAATGCATACCTCTAATGGCGAAGATCAGTAAATCCTGATTCCGATTCGAATTGAAAGCTCTGTCGACTGATGCAACGTCGTCTTCAATTCCGTCTTCGATTTCAGAATCCGGTCGTCATAGTCGGCTATTTCTTCATCGAAGATCACGTTTTCGCTATTTACTTCTGACATCTCGACTCCAATCGCCATCGTATTTGGGGTTTAGGGTTTTAGATCGGATTTGGCACTGTTGATCACCGATTTCGCTGTTTGCTTCTAACATTTCAACACCAATTGGCATTGTTAAACATTGGGTTTAGGGTTTTAGATGGGATTTGGGACTCATATATACCATACGATACGATGGGCTGTGAATCGTTTCTCGTAACGGATGTAAAACGCGATTTGATTTGATTTGATTTGCGAATCCAATGTAATCAATGTAGTATTTGGGAGTATACGCGTCAAAATAACCGAATCATTATTATTTTTAAACTATTAATTAATAATAAAGTAAATCTTTATTTTTATTCTTTACTTAAATTATTAAAGTAAATATTTAATTTTATTTTCTTTAAAACTAATTTTTTTCTTCTGCACTGCGCGGCACAAGTTTGAATGTTTTTATCTCGTGTTATGATGCAGGAAGCTGGAAGCTGAAAGTTTTACCATCACGCTGCATGGTGAGAGTTTGTATATTTTCTCATCGCGTTACGTGACATGACTTTGGTTGTTATTAATTCGGTTCATCAAAAATTATATAAGTGAATGCCGCTAATAAAACTAAAGACATAAGTACGTTTTGTTTTGAAATAAAAAGTTACATATAAGGTAAGAGGTGGATGTTAAAATTTGAAGAAAAAAAAACTCATTGTACTTGTTATTGGAAGTAGATCAATTGCAATTGCAGTCCCAATGACAAAGTTGAGTGTTCTCTTGCAATGGTGATTTGATCAGTCAAGAAAAGCACGAGATCAATAAAAATTTTCTTACGGAAAAAAGTGATAATGACTGCGAATGGATTTTTTTAATTTAATTATTTTGTTAATGATAGACAACTAGAAAAAAAATCACTCCATACAAAACATTTTCTCATAGAAAAAAATTGACAATGACTGCGAATGGTTTTTTTTAATTTAAGTATCTTTTTAATGATACACATTTGAAAAAAAAAATCACTCCATGCAAAAAGCTCCTGCATCCACTACTAGTTGTATATCCACTATAGGCTATTTCAAGTTAGAATGCTACATTGTGGTTGTAATCATCAAGATTGTTCCTAATTAAAAGGTTTGATGTGGATGTCGCATACATGTTATTATGATTATTACAGATGTGTAGATTGGAATCAAAATAGAGTTTAGTTTTTACAATGACGTGCATGCCTTTTGGCAAAGCATAAGTGCATCACCATTTATCCATTACGTTATTATTTCAATCATTTTCTTCAATTTTCAATTATGTAGATTCATGGGTTGATGGAAATACTTTGTGTCCCGAAATATATTTTGTAAGGTAAACAAATATTCATTTGAGAAATCATACCCTTGTTCGGTGATATTTACTTATTAGAAAATTAGAAGGGTATCCGTACGATGTGGCTTCAAACACAACATATTAACAAAGACACTGGTAAAATGCTTAATAATGTAATGGCATAATCATGTAACATGTTAAAGAAAACGATTTCAAAAAAAATATATAACAATAACATGCTCAAATTAGTTTTATTATATTAGGAGCGTTAACTTAAAATTTAAAAAAAATAGATTATAACCATGAATAGGTGTTTCCAACCAAAGGTTTGTTTGATTTGCTTCTGACCCGGTCAAAATATCTGATCCACTAACCCGGTCAGACATTTTGGCCAGTCAGGATATTTGATTCGCGTCTGACCCGGTCCGACACCACTGATCCATGCATATTTTTCCTCTTACCCGGTCAGTTTTGGAGAAGACTCTTACTCGATCAGGTGCTTCTGACCGAGTCTTTAAAATCAAACAACCCCTAAGGGCTAAAATGCGAAATGACGTTAAGATTACTTGAATTAAAAACCGGACTGATCTAAATGGTTTGGTCCAAACGTGGACCGTAAAGCAAATACGATTCTAATTACCCTTGTGAACATTATAGTTGGTATACTTTGACAACAAGAATGATCAATACGCCTTATGAAACCAATTAAAAGATTAAAAAACGTTAATAAAAAAACTCTTACTATATCTCATTGGAAGAAGACCAGCTGCAATTTAAATTCCAACAAATAAAGTTGAGTGTTCGTTTGCAACAATGATATAATATGTCGAGACAAAAGCATGAGATCAAGAAACATTTTCCAATGAAAAAAAGGAACACTCGCTATAAATAGTTTTCTTACCAACATAAACAATTTAATTAGATCACGAATTTGATTTTATACTCTTTGATCGTTGTCGCCCAAAGCCCCCAATTACCTTGCTTTCATAGAGCTGTCTATCACCGGCTGCGCTTTGTCCATGGGTACCCCCCCCCCCCCCCCCCCCCTCCTAATTTTGATTCTAAACCTCCACACATCCTTTGTTTAGGTATTTTATAAAAAAATTATGTGACTTTTATTTTATCATTTGATTATTCGACTATTTTGTTAATGAAGTTTAAGAGATAGTTGTCTTTGTTACATAAAAAAATAGTTAATAGTTAGGTTTCAAAAGTTTAAAACTCGTATAGTACAGCTATATGGATACTGTATTTTTATTTTGATGTATATCTATTATGTTTTTGAATTTTAATTTGGGCTTATCATTGTGTTACGTGAATCGGGACCAAACCCATACCGAAATGGAAAAAAGATTAATTTTTGGTAATAGATAACCTATCCTAAAAAAAATTAGGATTCCATGAAAAAACTTCTCGGTCCACTACTTGTTTGTCACATTCCGGCGGAATCGTGAGATGCTCTTGGGTGTGACTCGTTTGTTCATAACTCATTGATTAAATGACTAAACAGATTAGCACAACAAAATATAACATAACATATAATATTATGTAGTTAGGATTACATCAAATCATAAATAGTCAAAATTTGATCTAACATAATCCTTTTACAAACATATAATCTAACTGCTACATCTTTAGTCACTATAGAAGTGCGCGTCTACCCATAAGCTGAGATCATACATGTTTACAGTTACATTAACACAAACTTTTCCCATAATTTCTCTCCAATCGTTGTAAACGTCAAAAGAAAACATTGTACCGTTACTCATGATAATTTCCTGAAAAAGTATACTTAAAATGGTCAACATAATGTTGATGAAATTATAGGTTTAACTTTAAACAAAATATTTTGATGCATCATATACAACCAAACCTTACATAATACTCAGATAATTCATAACTATCATATCATAATTCATAAAATCAGATAATATAGCATCACAACACTCATTCTGTTGGTGCATGAAATATTTTCCTAAGTAACGCTACCTATATTATCCAACGGTTCCACATCCGAATTAATGGTTGTAACATAAATGACAGTATATCTCAAAATCTTCATAATTGCATCAAACACAAAACAATATGTTTTTTCTCCCAAAAAAATTATAAGAATAAAATGAGGCTATGAGTCTCACCTTTTACTCCAAGAGATAATCTATAAACAAAATATTCATAATTTTAGAAAATATATTTTTTTTCAGAATTTTCAGTACCTCAAACATATAACATGAAATTTTACAAGTGGGTCCATAAATTAGACATAATATATCAAAATTTCATATTCCAATAACTTACAGTTTATTTTCTATAATTCTTATACTATTTGAACTAATTATTAGAAATATCTTCGCGTCTCTAAAAATTATCAAAATTTATCAGAATATATATCACAATATTTATAGGTTATCAAAATTTTCTTAAGCTCTAAATCATAGAAGAGGCTATTATCATGATTTTTTTCATTTTACTAATATTCAGTAAAAATATCAGAATATATTCAAAAATTCTAATTCTTATACAGACTGTTCCATTCTAATTTGTATACTTTGTGTAAATTTTTCATAATTTATCTTATAGTTTAAGTATTTTTACCGATTTTCAAATAGCAGAAACTTCTAAAATTCATAATTTATTCATAACTTCGAATTAGGCCACAAAATTTTTTTCTGAAATTCTTATAAATCATAAGAGTCAAAATATAATTCTTTCAACTATTTTTCAGGTTCAGTTCTTCCGGCATAAAATTTTCTCCCAAATAATAAAATAATTCACATAATTTATTTTACTTGTAGTAATAACATCAAAATTTTCAGATTAATATCTCCTAATATTTCAAATATATTCATAATATTTTTTCCCACAATCATAGCCAAATACATATCCAACCGAATTAAATAAGTTGGCACATAAATTTTCAACCCTTTTATCGATAATTTCTTTTATATAACCTTTGATGGTTAATATTCATCCATTTTCTTCAGGTTATAAATCCTTCTTAATATTCTTTTAATAACATTAATAGATTTGTAAGATTATTGTGAAGAACTTGTAGGTTTGACTATAAGGGTTGTTTATATGTGTTGTTTAGACACATATATATACTTTGGTAAGCTTGACAACTTATGGTTTAGGGATTGAAACCTTGATTTTGATAACAAAAGAGGGTGACAATAACTGATGACAACTTCTTTCTCTAACGAACCCAATTGAGTGATTGTTTTAAGCTTCAAGATCTTGATCTTCTTGTAAACCGGTGTAAGAGATGTGAATGTTCAAAGTTTTGGATGAATACGTGCTTGATAAGGGAACCAAAAGAGAGCATAGGGTGTCGGGTTGCGGTGTGTGAGTCAAGGGTTGAAGGAGAAAGTTGTGGTGGTGGTATCGTGACTGGGTTTAAGTGGTGTGGTATAAAGGTGATGATAGTCTTCGGGTATGGTGGCGTCTGAGAGTTTTGAAGAAGAGAGTTTGAGATAGTGATTTGAATGGTGGGTGGTTTGTAAAGTGGTCGATAGGTGGTTTTATGGGGGTCTCGGCCGAAGGCCATAATTGATACTAATCATTGCATCTTCTCTAGACTAGTGAGTAAGCTTAGTTATAGGGTTTATGTGTCAACTTTTTGAGTTTTTAGAGCTAGGTGGCGGTCAATGAAAATGGTTGGGTGTCATGGCTGATTTAGGTGTTAATTGTAACATCTCGTATTTTTCCGTTAAAGTAAATGTTAACTTTGTTAAATTCTTGTGAGGACTATTCATGCCTTTTATGAAGATTATGGATTTCTTATGCTTATTCCTTAGTTTGTTTTTAATTTGAAAGTTAATAATGTTAATTATTCCATAATAAATAAACAGCAATCAAAATAATAATAATACTAATAATAATAACAATAATAACTAAAGATAATTGTAATATTAAAAATAATATTAATAATAATATTAATAATAATAAATAACTATAATAATCCTAATGTTAACAATAATAGTAATGGTAATGATAATGATAAAAATTATAATAAGAATGATACTTATAATAATTTATAAAGTTAATAATCTTAAAGTGTTTAAAATTTAAGGTAATAAAGTTTAGGGGGTTAATATGTTATTTTGTAAACTTTGAGCATGAGATAACCAAATGAAAACCCCAGGGACTAAATGTGTAACTTTTAAATCCTAACCCCACCCCCTTCCCTACTCGTTTTTCCGGCCGCCGGCCGGCCAAGTTCGGCGCGGCACCGGCGACCCTTAAATCCACCTAAAACCTCTCAGATCTTGATACCAAATCAACCCAATCGATACGCAGACAAGATTCGAACTCAATTACAGTCTTAATTGACTTTAAATAGCTGTTATGAACCTAAACACGTTGAGTAACCGTCGGCTTCATCAATCGATCCGTTCGAACATTAATTCGCCATAATACCCTGATTAACTCAACATAAACAACCATCTAGATACCTCTAATCGAATACTGGTCTCAACTACACATGAACAAATGCGAACTTCATCTTTGATTCCTTTCACTGGTCGCGACTTTCAGCCAGTCGAACATGTAACATCTTGTATTTTTGGTTAACTAATAGTTAATCTCATTTATTCTTGTAAGGACTATTAATGTTTTTCATGAAACTTGTGGGCTATTGTGTTTATCTATTAGTTAGTCTTTAATCCTTCAATGTAAAAGATTATAGTTTATCTATTAAATTGAACAAAATAAATAAATAATAATGGTAAATAATACCTAATAATAAAAATAATAACAATGTTAATAATAAAAATAATATTAATGATAATAACAACAATAAATGATAACTATAATGATAATAATTATAAAAAAAATTATTAAACTTAAAAATATTAAAACTTAAAGTAATTAGGTTGAGGGAGGTGTTTTGTCATTTTAGAAACTTAATATAGGAGTTTTGCATAAAATAATAAACATTATAACTTGAGGGACCATTTGTGTAATTTTTGAAAAACCCAAACCATTCCCTTTTCTTTCCCGTTTTCCGGTCGGTCACCGGCCACCGCCGGCCGAACCTCCGGCGAGCCCAAAACCCTTAAATTCTATCGATTCATGGTCTTGAACCGTTCCCAAACCGTTCTAGGATTCGATTCGAACTTAAACGCCTTGTTTAATCAAAGTTAAAGCATCGGTTACGACCTAAACAATCACATAACCGAAACATCTTCAATCCACTAGCCGTTCGGGCATTAATACTCGTTAATAACCTAATTAAACTAACCCAAACGATGCTATACCGTTTGTTAATCGAGCACCGCACTCAATTGAATCTAAAACAATCAAAATCTTCAAAATTGAGCTTCACCTTCGTCGGGAACCTGCAACTTAGTCGAGGCCACTGTCCGAACGAATTTGACTTAAATTGACAAGGGGCTTCGCATCTGGATCACCTTTCGAAGCTCCCCTCGAGTTTAATTGGATTATTATCGTTGTTTGGGTAGCAAACAAGTTGTACATGGTCGCGAGCGGCTCGTGTACTCGTTCTTCATTAAATCTCACCAATTCGGGTAATACGACACATCTTCACACTCGGTTTCATATGGGCAATGAAAACCCTAAGTTTAATTTCATTAACGACATCAATTTGGTGTTCAATTTGATTCAAGAACAACCTAGGGTTCTTGAAATTTGGGGGTGTTCGGTCAATTAAGGATAAATCAGATTGAAATCAGGTTATACCGCGGCTGGATGCCTTGGTTCACTGGTCAAACACTTCCATCTCCACTTAGAGGTCCCGGGTTCGAACCCGGGCACCCTCTTATTATTTTAAAATGGCTTTTTAGCCTAAATTTCATTTTAGAAAAATTTTATTACATATAAAAATGACTTTTACAAACTTCTAATTTTTTCTAAATCAACAAAATATTTTCTAAAAATTTATCCTTATAAAATATTGTAATATTTCATTATAAATGTTATAATCAAGTGTTGTTACAAACAAATGGAGCCATATAATAATTTGAATTATTAATTTGAGTTTTATTAAAGATGTATGTTTATTGCACAAATTATTAACAACGGCTATTTTTCCCTTAAAATTTTATAAAACTTCTCTATTGAGCCAAATATATAAATAAGGGTTACTAAATTGTTTATAAAACCCCAAAATCCTAAAACTCTTGTTCGCGTTAAAACGTTAATTTTAATAATATTAACTTAAAAATCTTATAAATACATATATTTTATGTACATTGTGAAAGTCTACGTTGAATCGACGCTTTTGATTATTTTCTTATTAATCATCCGATAAATACTTTTGATCAAGTGAGTATTTCCATACCCCTTTTTGCTTATTTTCACACTTTGGGGTGAAACATGTTAACTTATTATCATTGCACTTGTAAACTTATTTGAGACTTGTAATCTTTATGGCCATTCCTCATGCAAAGTTGTAGTTAGTTGAACTTTTGTGGTTACCATGTTATGGCGTTATATGTACAATCATTAACTATTGCTAGCCCAACGAAGTCATAGATCTATGGGCAAGACAAGCCTACTTTGGTTGATCCAAGTACACTTAGCTGATCGTATAATCTTGTAAACATTTGAGACTTGTAAAACTTTGTCGAGGCTTGGTTGTTGCATTGTTCATAACATCCCTAATCACTTTATTCACTAACTTATGACTTGGAATGCCATCTTTTATATAATCTATGTACTTAAACCTATGGAATGCTCACCAACATTATTGTTGACCCTATATTTTTAACATGTTTCAGGAAACGCCCAAGTTTGATATTTACTTTTTGAAGCTTGCACATCTAGGAATGGACCTAGATAAATGGATGAAATAAGAATAACTTGTTATCTACTATGTTATGTTGTTTGTTTCTTTGAGACTTAAGCTTGTAATGTTACAATTGAATTTCATGAATAATTTATAATTGGGTTATTAATAGCGTTATGTGGCTGTGAACGATCTTAACTCTCACTCCTCGACGTTTCCGCCGTCAAGGTTGGGGTGTGACAGAACACCCCTCTTCGAGTCTCCAATCATGTAATTGATTGAGGACTTTGATTCGTGGGTGTCTGAAAAAGCTTCACACTAAGTTAATTGATATATCATCAACGAATGACCATCGTTTGCTCACTGTTCGGCCGCGAGTTGTTCTTCGAAGTGGGTGTCTCCAATCGATCATCAAACGGGTATTATTTACATATACATGAGCGTTTAACCATGGGGAGCAAAAGCCCCATGGTTGATTGGGTTAACAACAACAAATTGATGCTCGATTTGTATCAAGAGCATTCTAGGGTTCTTAGAATTGGGGGTTTTTCTGGGTGTTTGGTTTTTTAAAGTTTTAAAACCGGAAGTTAGCACGGCAACTGCCCTCTGGTTCACTGGTTAAGCCTTCTCCCCACATCCATGAGGTCCTGGGTTCGAACCCGGGCATCCTCATCTTTTTTTGTTAAAGGCTTCTTGGCCTTAAAATAGTTATGGAAAATTTATAATAATTATAAAAATGACTTTTACAAACTTCAAATATTTTAAAATCATCTAACTAATTTTCTTGAAATTTATTTCTTATAATATTTTAATATTATTATTAATTATTTTAAACAAATGATATAATTAGTTCAATTTCGGGTAAATTAGATTTTAAATATTGTTTAACTTATTAAATCATTATTTGTTCAAATAATATATTTAGATTATTTCTCATAAGTTAAACTTAAAATATTATTTTAATTTACTAAATAGTTATTTACTCAAATAGTATATTTAAATTATTTTTCTTATAAAATAGACATTAAATATCGTTATAACTCACTAAATCATTATTTGTTCAAATAACAAGTATAAATTATTATTTAAAATGTGCTTATTTTATTTAGCTATGAGACTTTATTTTTATATAAATATTACAAAATTATTATAAAAGTTATTCTTATTTCACATCTTTATATAAAATATAAATATATTGTTCCCAAGAAAATATAATTGATATCCATTTGTTAAATATAATTGACAAAGCCCCAAACATCAGATTGAACTTTAGTTCACGTTAATTTGCTAAACTTATTATAATTAAACTTTAACGTTGTAAATATATATGTAATTTAGGTGCCTTGTGAAGAACTACATTGAATCAATGCTTATTTCATTTCTTATTTAATCGTCATTCTATACTTATTTGATCATGTGAGTATTTCTATACCCCTTTTTTATATTTTCAAACTTTGGGGTGAAACATGTTATCTTATAATCGTTTCACTTGTAAAACGTTTGATTCTTGTAAACTTATGGCATTTTACTTGTATGTTGTGGTTAGTTGAACTTTGTGACTACCATGTAATGTCGAATATATGTGCAATTATTAACTATTGCTAGCCTAGCGAAGTCATAGATCTATGGGCCAGACAAGCCTGCTTGGTTGATCCAAGTACATTTCGCTAATCGTATATGTAACATCTTGTATTTGTGGGTAACTAATAGTTAATCTTGTTTATTCTTGTATGGGCTATTAATGCTTTTTCATGAAACTGGTGGGTGGTTGTGTTTATCTATTAATAGTCTTAACTTTTAATGTCAAAGGTTATAGTTTATCTTTTGAATTTAAAAATAAATAAAAATGATAAATAATACCTTATAATAAAAATAATAACAATATTAATAATAAAAATAATATTAATAATAATAACAACAATAAAAGATAACTATAATGATAATAACTTATAAAGAGTTATTAAACTTAAAAATGTTAAAACTTAAAGTAATAAAGTTGAGGGGGGTGTTTTGTCATTTTAAAAACTTAATATGGGAGTTTTTTACATAAAATGATAAACAATTGTAACTTGAGGGGCTATTTGTGTAATTTTCGAAAAATCAAATTGTTTCCCCCCCCCCCCCCCCCCGTAAAACCGGTGACGGCTCCGGCCACCGCCGGCCATTTCCCGTGAACTCCGGCAGCCCTAAAACCCTTTAAAACGCCAATTTACGAACCTAAAACCGTTTCCAATCGATTCATGGGCATGATTCGACACTAGAGGTGTGTAATAATCGAGTTAAAGCTTCGGTTTCAGGTTTGAAGCATTCCATTAAACTTGCTTTCAATCATCGGACCGTTTGTGCATTAAAGATCAATAATAACCAAATTAATTGAACCCACACAATCATCTAACCGTTTCTACTCGATTCCTATGTACAATTTCAGTCTAAACACCTGAAATCATCGCACATAGAACCCTATTCCATCGCGAAACTGAGGCTGACTGAACTCCAGTCTTCTAACGTTTAACTTCTAATTAGTTGAGGGCTTAGAACCGTGAGCATCACTCGAAGATTCACACAAGTTTAATTTGGTTAACATCAGCAATTGCACCTTGAACGAATTCAAGCCTCGGTCGCAACTCGTCTGCAAGTGTTCTTGTCTGCATAAACATCGAATCGGGTAATTAATTGTGTCCGTAGACTCGTAATCACATGGGGAATCAAAGCCCCATGATCATTCACGAAAACAGTACCGTTTCGATCTTTGATTTTGGGTTGATCAATCTAGGGTTCTAAGGAAATTGGGGATTTCTGTGTTTATTGTATTTAGCTTTTTAAGGCGGAGTTTTAAACGCGGCTGGATGCCTTGGTTCACTGGTTCCCCACTCACATTCCGAATTAGAGGTCCCGGGTTTGAACCCGGCTGTCACACCCCCGCTAAGAGCGGAAACACGGGGTTGCGACGAGACGGGAATCGTCATAACACATGGTAAGCGATAGAGATGCAATAATAAAATGATGACAAGCGTGTCATGACGACACCCGACAATAAGGGGACTTGTGTCGTGTATAGTCAATGTTCACGACAACATAGCCATATGCAACAGGATAAACGATTCACATAATCACATAAAGATGAAATTGTAATGTAAATTCCCACAACCCGGGAACAAGTTTCAAAAGATTGTAATGTTTACATAGTTCAACATTGTTCAAAGTAACAGTTTGTCAAACATGTTTAGTCCAAAAATGCATCCTAGGGTCTCCACTAAGGCAGCACACCTAGAACCTCAGCTAGCTTGATCACCTGAAAAGATATGCTCAAAATGGTCAACAAAATTGTTGGTGAGCTCGCAGGTTTAAGTAATAAAAGTGTAAGTGATGCTGTATAAAGTAAATGATATGGAATACCGTGAATACAGTTATATACACAAGTAAAATCACATGACATGAGCTTTGCAACCAAACCTAGCGACGTACACAAAGAAATTGTCGGCGTATATTCACCCAAGACCCGTACCTGGCTATTGTTGGTATTAACTAGTATACCAACACGAGGGTGGGGGTGTCAACCCAGTAGTACTACCAATACCTAATCGTCGGTTCCCACACTGGAATTAAATAGTTGCAAAGATAGAACCACACAGCAGACCCAAGCATGTATCAGATAAGTACTTGCAACACAGTATCACGTTGATTCCTTGTATGAAAATTGTATGTATGTTGTACAGCATAGAAAACGGGCGAGCATACTTTTCCCCCATGTTTGTAAATGTTTGTAAAATAGTATAAGCATAAAAAGGGGCCACGAAACTCACATGTTAAGTGGTAAGTATGAAAGGTCGAGATTTCCGACAATTGAATGCAATGATCGGTCAAACACCTATTGACAGTTATGGTCAAGCATTAATGCCATGTATAAAGCGTATAGTAATGTTTGGTCGGTTCGGGTTGTATCGGTTCGGTCGTGGGTAGTGGACACACGCATCATCAGACACACGACGAGACCAGATGCTCGACCCACGTTCCATTCGTACGAATCAACCTTCAATCGTGCGAATTAGCTACTTTCGTGCGATTGAACCTTCATTCGTGCGATTGGACTCAGTCGCACCACACAACACACCCATTCGCACGACCCAACCTCCATGCGCACGAATCAACCCTCAATCGTACGAATTAGCTACTTTCGTGCGATTGAACCTTCATTCGTGCGATTGGACTCCAGTCGTGCGAAACACGCACAATCGCATACACTCAGTCGGTCACCTGACTCGATCGCACACAATCATCCACACGCATGACTCAATCGCATACAGACACCCTGTCGCACGACTCAGTCGCACGACCTGCCTAGTCGCACAACTCAGTCGCACGATGACTTAGATGCATGATTCAGTCGCACGACTCACTCAGTCGCACGGCTCAATCGCATGACAGACCCAGTCGCCCGAACTGCAGAATCGCGACTGTGGTCGGCTGAGCAGCCCCCGAGCTGCTCTAACGTGGGTTTTATACCACGAGGACCTCCAGAAACACTCAACAAACATACACAAACATGAAACACAAACAGAAAGACCTCACACGCACCCACTCGACCTCATGTGCTCGGATGAACCCGAGCACCCGAAACCCTAGAAATCGCAGCAGTAAAATCGAACTAAAAACGGGTTGAACAAGGTTGTCTACCTGCTAGGAACGCGTACACACGATGATACCCAAGATTTGGTAGTGAAAACGCGACAAACGTGACGATTTTTGGTGCTAGTTCGAGAGAAAAATGGAGAAAAGGTTGAAGATGAAGAAGATGAAGATGAGGATAAAGGGCTGGAAATGGGGCTTATATACCCAGCCCAAGTTTGTAAAATTACAAGTTTAGTCCCTGCACTTAACCCTCGAGTTTCCCAAAAATTTGTTTCGGTTGTTTACGATCTTAAAATGTTCGTTATATTACGGTTAAAAGCGTATTTATTGGCATTTGATAGCCTAAAATGGTTTTATTAGTGACAATGGTCGAAATTAAAAATGATATATTTGGTGGTAATGGTGATAAAGTTTATAAAAGTTTATGCTTAACACACGTTCTCGAAGGAAGTACAGGCACAAAGGAAAAATAAGCAGACATGATTCCGTAAAGCAGGAGTTCATGAAGAAAAGGAAGATTTATTTAAAATATTTCCATGTTATTTATGTCGTTCGACGGACCTTAAGGTGACGGATGTCACACCGGCGACCTCCAATTCAATTGTTTTTGGCTTTTCAGCCTTTTAAAAAATATATAAAATTTTCTAAAAATTATAAAAAGAGATTTTGTAAACTTTGGTTATTTTTAAAGCTATCCTATTATTTTTCTACAAATTTACCACTTTAAACACCTTAACAATTTTCTTATAAAATAAAATTTTAACAAAGTTATTTTTATAAGAATAGACTTTATATAATATTGGTAAATCATGTAATTATTATTTAAATACTATACAATTAAGGATTAAATATGATAATTATAGAATTTATATATTTTATAATTAACCTTCACAAATTGTTATAAAGGTTTTAATTTCCTTAAAATTGGATACATGACATTTTCTCTTAGATTAAGCTTATATATGATATCTCTAACCAACGTCATTTAACACCGCAAAATACCAATTTGAAACCCTAGCCTCGTTTAACTATTAATTATATTAAATTGTAACCTTGTAAATATATATTTGTTTTAGGTGCGTTGTGAAGGTCTACGTTGAACGTGCTTGTTATTATTCTTATTAATCATCAAATATATATTATTTGATCATGTGAGTACTTCCATACCCCTTTTTCATATTTTTACACTTTGGGGTGGAACATGTTATCCTATTATCTTTACACTTGCACACATTTTTGAGACTTGTAAACGTTATGGCAATTCCTCATGTAAGTTGTGGTTAGTTGGACTTTTTGTGATTACCATGTTATGGCACTATATGTACAATCATTAACTATTGCTAGCCCAGTGAAGTCATAGATCTATGGGCAAGACAAGCCTGCTTTGGTTGATCCAAGTACACTTAACTGATCGTATATACTTTAAACATTGAGACTTGTAAAATTTTGTCGAGGTTTGATTGTTGCATTGTTCATGACATCCCTAATCACAATGTTCACTAACTTATGACTTGAAATGCCATCTTTTATATATGCTATGTATTTAAAATTATGGAATGCTCACCAACATTATTGTTGACCTCTTTATTTTTAACATGTTTCAGGAAATGCCCAAGTTTGATTATCTACACATTGAAGCTTGCACATCTAGGGATGGACCTAGATTAATAAATAAAATAGGATGAATTGTTACATTTTATGTTACGTTTTTTATATCCTTTAAGACTTATATTTGTAATGTGACAAATGAAATTTATGTGTAAAATATTTGGATTATTAATAGCGTTATGTGGCTATGAACGATCTTAACTCTCACTCCTCGACATTTCCGCCGTCAAGGTTGGGGTGTGACAGTATATACTTTTAAACGTTTGAGACTTGTGAAAGTTTGTCGAGGTTTGATTGTGCATTCTGTCTTACATCCCTAGTTACTTTGTTCTTTAACTTACAACATGAATTGCCATCTTTTATATACTTATGTATTGCAAACTATGGAAATCTCACCAACATTATTGTTGACCTTTTTATTTTTAACATGTTTCAGAAAATACTCAAGCTTGATCGTCTTTTTCGAAATTGTTCACACCTAGGAATGGACTTAGTTAACTTAATGAATGAGCTTGTTATATTTCTTATATTGTGTTCTTATTTGAAACTTATGCTTGTAATGTACCTTTCAAACTTATGAATAATATATTTGGATTTAATAATAACGTTATGTGACTGTGAACGATTTTAACTCTCACTCCTCGACGTTTCCGCCGTCAAGGTGGGGTGTGACATTAATCACCAAGCTTATGATTTTAATTGGGTGGTTTATTGCTTTAATGAACCGAGACAAAAGTCTAGGTATGCTTATGTTGCGGTCTAGGTGTTTGAGGTTTGCTTAGTTTTGTTTTAATGTCAAATTTTTCTGAGGTTTCATTGTATTGTAGTGTTTGATTGAGTTGTATTTTAATTTATTTGGTGTATGATTTATGTAGATGTGCTTTGATCATATAAGTGTGTAATATCACAAAGTTATGTATTTAAATGCATGCAAGCATGCACACGTACTACATATATATATATGTATATATCTATCAAAAGATTATGCATTCGGGCACATGCATACGTATAACATATATATATATATATATACACATTAACATATATATATATATATATATATATATGTAGGGTTAATTAAAATAATGAATGACATATAAGAGAATTATTTATAGATTAATTTTATTTAACCTTATATTTAGGGTCGTCACATTGTTGTATATCCATTATATTTCGAACATTACATTATGGCTGTCATCGATCAAAAATTGGTCCTAAAAAGCTAGATGTGGATGCATTATACAAGTTATTATGGTTACAATTGTAAAGATTGGAATCAAGAATGAGTTATAATTTTATAACGACGTGCATGCCTTTCGGCAAAACACAAATGCATCACCATTGATCTAGTACATAATTATTTATATTACTTTTTTAATTTTTCATATTTGTTGATTTATCGTTTATGAGAAATCGTTCTACAATGAAATGTATTTTGTAAGGTCAACACTAGATCATCTGGGAAATATCTAAATGATACTTTCTAGTATGATGATCATTTATTTATTAGAAAACTAAAAGAGTGATCCAATGCGGCGGAGTGACATTTTACATCCGGCACGTTTTTTAATATTTTGTGATTCTTGTAGTACTTTTACAAAAGTTTATTACGTTTTTTCTAAACTAAAATTAAAAAACCAAATAAATGATTTTTACGGGACTACTTGTACTTTCGTCCATTAACTTATTGTACATTACAAGTTATAGATCGGCTTGGTAAAAAAATTACACTAAAATATCAAAAAAAATGTTATAGTTTTAAAAAGTTTTTAAGCGTGATAGATTTAAATATATAACTGAAATCTTAAATTAATAATTTTTTTTGTTTATTATAGATAATATGAAATTTTATGTAAGTGTTAATAAATGTAAGGTTATTATGTAAATAATTGTAAGAGATAATATATAAATATTATTATAAATATTATTTTACCCTCAGAAGTTATTGTATTATATGCATTGAATTAAGTAATTGTTATTAATTTTATGATATCTTAAAATACTAATCTCATATGTTTTATATGTAATATAAATTATATGTTTAAAAACATATTAATTTACCTAATTTATTTGTAACGTCTAATAAAAATTGTTAGAACTACTTATCGTATAACAGATAACTTGCAATTTGCGTACTTATGTTTTTTTGGCTGCTTCACGATAACGGCCTAGGTTTTTTTCTTCTATTATAATTTGTTGTTAATGCATTAAAAGTTGTACATTACTAAGACTTGATTGTATCTAAAATTTGTGTTGTGGCAAACCGCAATGGTTGCACTAGTACCTCTTTTAAGTGAAGGTGCAAAACCTATTGCGCAAGGTACAAGCACTAAACGTGAATTATTGCACATGGAAAAGAGCGTAAACGTGGGTTCGGTTAGTCATGTACAAAAAAACCGGTTCGGAACCGGTTCACCTAAAATAACCCGAACCGGTTTCAAAGAAAAACCGGTTTGGACCAAACGGTCCCGAACCAGATCCGAACCGCTGGTTTCTATACCGGTTTGCTATCCCCGCACTCAAAACGGTTTATAAACCGGTAAGAAAACCGGTTTGGGTAAAAAAACCGGTTTCAAACCGGTCCGAACCGGTTTGATAGGTTCGAGTTTTGGGCGAGCCAAACCAGTTTGTAACCCAAACCGGTTTGAAGATAAACCGGTTTGACCCTACCACAAAAAAACCGGTTCGGTTTTAAACCCGAACCGGTTTGGGCCTTAAAACCGGTTTGTACATGCCTAGGTTCGGTGAGTAATAATTGGGTCGAGTTGAGTATTTGAGGGACTAAAGTGTCCATGTGACTTTGTACTATTTCTTAAAGCATAATTAATATTTTTTATATTTATATAATGAGTAAATTATGCGGATAGTTCAGATGGTTTGATTAAAATTTTGAATTTGGTTTTTACGGTTTAAAAGTTTTGAATATAGTTCTTAACTTTTTATATATTGATGGTTCATAGTCTGTTAGTTAATAGTTAGTGGTGCTAAATTTGTCCAAAAGCTTATTTTAAACGTTTGAGTTAAGTTCAATTTTATTCATTGAGTTTTGTTAAAAATAACAGTTTTCCTCCAAAACATTAAAAATATCAATTTATCTTTAAAACGTAACTTTTCAAGTGACAAAAATATTAATAATAACATAATAAAAATAAAATACGAAAGCTTTCTTTACTATATATGTATGTATGTATGTATGTATGTACAATGGCTGGGGATTTAAAGGGGGGGGGGCGTCCCCCCTCTTTTTTTCGTCGGTAGTGTTAAACTTTAGTCCGGTAGTGTAAATTTTTGATCGGTAATGTAAACTTTTATATAAAACTCGAGTTAGCCCCCCTAAAATCAATTATTTTTGCCCCCGGCCCCCCTACGGATATGATCAAAATCCGTCACTATGTATGTATGTATGTGTGTATAGTATGATAAGTGTGGTATAAGCACCCCACCATCCTTAAGATGTTTATATATTCCTATATACGTCAAGATTAATTCAAACACGCTCTTGTCCAAACTTAAACTTGTATAAAAGCTTATTTAATAAACGAATCTAAGCTCGAAGATCACATATCATGTTTCACTAGGCTCGAGAACCTATTTTATTTAATATATTCATGTGTGTGTGAAATCGTTATTATAAATAAAGTAAAAATGAAAACCAACAGCTAATATATTTCATTTTAGTTAAAAACATATAAAGCAATTAATCAATTATATGCGAATACAAATAAAATGCTCATATAATAATTAATAATAAAGATGTCAAGCCCAACAACACGCAAGCCTAAAAGACTACTTACGAGCCGAACTAGGCTCAGCTCATTTACATGGAATGCAAATTTTCAGTAAGATTTTTAAAGTCTTAAAATAATTTGTTTTGTATATAGAATTTTTGAATTCTTAAAATAATTTGTTTAATGTATGTATCGATACATAAAAACTCACTACTATATTGATTCAAACATAAAAAGTTACACACATCTCTATACTAATAAATAAAAATAAAGCTGCACACGTGACTATTTAAATAGTTTATTTTACACATCTTTCTCTTTTTAAATAATAATAAATATAAGAAATAAATCTTTTAACTACAACTGTCAAATCAATATTCTTTAATTAATTACTATCTATAATTAAAATTTCAAATATATTAACTTCAAATTTTCAAATATATGTAATACAAGTGTTTATTCAATACATATAATACACAATGTTTAAGACATAACTTCGTATATTATTAAAGATATAACAGTAAATTTATTTATTATGTGTATTACACAGGATTTTAAGTTAGTTTTTATAATAGATTAGTCGCATGATCATATACAAGTGTATCAAAACTTAATAACACTAAAAAACAAAATTGTAAAATTAGACATTTCATGTTTAAACACACGGTTACATATATGTCAAAACGATTACAACAATGTCACAAATAAGTGTGAGGTATACACCTTCATTCACATAAAACAATTCAACATTTTCGATCGTCGTTGAGTTTAAACATAATATCAACATTTTGGATTGTTGTATCTGTATCCACTAAATATATAATTGAACGGTAAAGTTTTTAATTTTATAGGCGGCTTTTAGATTTGAAACACATATTATATAATTGCCATAAATAAATAAAAGGTATTGATGGTTTCTACTTTTCTCCTCCACCCATTTTCTAATTATTTTCACTCATCAGACACCCCCTGAGGCCTGACCTACAAAATTCCCATTTCCACTTCAATTCCTTCAACCTCAATACACAAACCCCTCAATCTCACAAATCAATTCATATCTTAAGAGGGGAAAATTCATCCCAAGAACAAACTAACCCTCATCAATTTCATCCATACCCATTTCAATTTTAACACCAAAATCAACTTTTTCGTTTCTTGGGAAGAACATTACAGGTTTGTTTGCTCATTCATATCATTTCGAATCCCGTTTTGTCGGTTTTTGTTCAAAATTTTAAACAATTTCTTGTAAATCAAAATGTGTTTTAGGATGTTTTGAAATTGACTTTAGTAATAATGGCCCAAAGGGTCAATTTTATTTTATGATTCGGGTTTGATCATTCAGCTGTTTCAGATTCTTCTGGTTTTGATTCTCTGATCTGGGTTTTCACGAATGATTGATAATTATGCTTTGTGATCATCAAAATTCTATGTTCATTTGATTTCAAATCACAAACAGTTGATTATGCTGCATGATATTATCTAATTTAGCAGCTTAATTATAATGGTGATCGATAGCGTTTATTCCGCTTAGATCTATCTGCATATTATTCGCTTTCACCAAAAGCATAATTCGATTGTGCTGAAATCTGAACGATGGTATTGCTGATTTCAGATGGAAGAAGGGAGTCAATCAACAGGATACTGGTGTCACGAATGCTCAAGGGCAGTTGAAACAATCACGGAGGCTGAAACGATCAAGTGTTCGTTATGTCACAGCGGATTCGTGGAGGAATTGAACAGCATAAGGAGTGATAATCACCACCACCACCACCACCATATCGCCGGAGATTCTGAATCCGACCTTGCGATTTCACTTTGGGCCCCAATTTTGCTCGGAATGATGAGTCACCCTCGCCGTCGCCGGAGATTCAGACAAATTGAATCCGATGCTAACAATGAAAACGATGATCGTAATGACAATGAGTTGGATCGAGAGTTGGAGTCGATTGTGAGGCGGAGACGGCGGAGCTCCGCCACTATCCTCCATCTGCTTCAAGGGATTCGTGCCGGAATGTTGCCGGAATCGGAGAATCATAATAACAATAATAGTAACAATACTTCCGATAGGGATAGTGATCGTGAGCGTGTGATTCTTATTAATCCTTTTAATCAAACCATCATTGTTCAGGGCGGTGGCGGTGGCGGTGCGTTTGATTCGGGCGGCTCACCGCAGAACCACGCTATCGGGTCGTTGGGTGATTACTTTGTCGGTCCGGGTCTGGAGTTGCTTCTGCAGCATTTAGCTGAGAATGACCCGAACCGGTATGGGACACCACCGACTCAAAAGGAGGCGGTGGTGGCCCTGCCCACGGTGAAGATCACCGAGGGGACGGTGCAGTGTTCGGTTTGTTTGGAGGAGTTTGAGGTCGGGCATGACGCGAAAGAGCTGCCATGTAAACATAGGTTTCATGGTGATTGTATACTGCCGTGGTTGGACCTTCATAGTTCGTGTCCAGTTTGCAGGTATCAGTTGCCTGCTGATGAGTCAAAACTGGAACGCGATCGAGAGGCTTCGAGTGGGATCATGGTCAACGGGCTCACTGGGGCCGAGAGTGAAAATGGCGAATCGGGTGAAAACGCAAGGCGGTTTTCAGTCACGCTTCCACTCCCATGGCCTTTTAACAGCTTGTTCTCACCGACATCAGGAGCTCAGATCACGAGTCCAAATTTGACAATTATTCCATCGACTCCACCCGAGTCGAGCTCAGGGTCAGGGCCAACGGGCCATGAAGATAGTGAGGGTGAGGGTGAAGGTGAAGGTGAAGGTGGTCGGAGGGAAGATGATCACTACCTGCTGTGAGTTTTTCCTCATAATGTTTATACACGGTTACAGAACGTGTACATAGATCGGTTAAATATGTTTCGATGCTTGTGTATACCCAAATACGAAGGATCGTATGCCTTCTTGAAGAATTTTCTACATTCTTGTAGATTACTGCTGGAGCTTGACGATGTTACAATGCTGGTTTATAACATTTTAACCATGTTCTGTTTATTGTAAGCTTTGCTAGTGGTCATTTGCAAATTTGTGCCATATTATGTACTCTAGGGTGTGCAAAACCCAATCGAAAACCATAAAAACAAAAACAAAACGAACAATTTCATAAAACAACAGTCTCGGTTCTTTCTTTAAAAAGAAATCAACTGTTTCGGTTTGATTTTGTTATCTGCCTACTTGCATCATATATATGGTTGTATTGTGCAGAGGTGTATATAGAAGCAGCATCTGGATGAATGTTACCCATCTTGTTAAATTGGGGGTGAATATATGATACTTTGGTGACCTGCAAACACATTTGGCTAAACCGGTTGGGTTTGGGTTAATCGCACTGGTCCAGGTTCATGTCATGTTTGTGTTTGTGTCAAGTTAGATCCCCTCAACCTACAAACACAATCTGTTTAGAACCAATACGAGCAAAACATAGAAGTGTACTTCATCATGAGTCATCCTATGTCAATCTGGTTTTAGGTTTAACACTAGAACTTAATGAAAACAAACTGACTCCTTCTCACCCCAGAAGCCGAAAAATGATAAAACATTGTTGCATCTAACTCGCCACCAGACAGGCGAAAAATAGGTAAAGCGTATTACTAGAACATGATTTATTATTTGAAGTAAACAACCAGAAAATTCAGATGATTGCGGAGCTGATCACTTAACAGTCACAATCTTGATTACAGAAGAGGTTCCGATGCGGTGTAGAGCCACAACTGCATCACCCTCCTTGCAAAGTCCTACCCTCTTAGCATGTTGTAATCCGAAATCAAGTGCTTCTTCAGTTGACTCGGTGTTAGAAGCTTTTGTGGGCTTTGCACACAGAACTGGAACCAAACCCCGAACAACAAAACTGTGTCTAGCCGTGGCTTCATCACTTTTTGACACCTCATCTGAACCAGTCTTGGCCTCAGGAACCACCACAGAGAGAATAGGAATAGGAGGTCGGTACTTAGCCACCAATTTGGCTGTGGTCCCGCCTCTGGTTAGAACCAGTATGAGAGTAGCCTGAGAGGTGTTGGCGGTTCGAACAGCAGAAGAGGCTAAGCTTTCAAGTGGGCTCATTGGCACAGGCACGTTTGCATTGATAGTTTTATGAACAACTGAGTAGTCGATTGTGCTTTCGGCTTCCATGCATATCTTAGCCATGGTTTGAACCGCGACTTCAGGGTAAGCACCGGCTGCAGTCTCACCACTGAGCATGACACAGTCGGTGCCATCTAGGACCGCATTGGCTACATCTGTGGCTTCCGCACGGGTGGGTCTTGGAGATTTGATCATTGACTCCAGCATCTGGGTCGCAGTTACAACGGGCTTTCCTTTCATGTTGCATTTGTAGATCATTACCTTTTGTGCTAAAAATATTTTCTCAATGGGAATTTCCATTCCTAAATCACCACGTGCCACCATAAATGCATCGGTGTTGGCTAGGATATCATCGAAATTACCAACCCCTTCTTGATTCTCCACCTGACAAACATAGTTTCTATGATTTTAACAAAATGAATAATACAAAATAATCTAAAAACTAAAAGACTGTCATAAACAATTTAAATATTAAAAGAATATAACTATTACTAATGTAACACGAAATATGAAACTAATTTATTTTTTATATGAATTTCAAAAGCTGACATGTTCAAATAAGTTTAACCTTGTTGGTTCATACTCTGACCAGTTTAGTTTTAAAAACATGCATATAGTCAATCCAAATATCCAATCTGTTTTTTTTCTTATTAACTGTCGTTTTTGACCTATCATACATGACGAAAATGATGTGGATGGGGAGACAAAAAGAACGAACCTTTGATATGAGAACGATGTTTTTTGCATGTTCTCCAAGCAACTTCCGAACCTCAATCAAATCAGAACCTTTTCGGACAAAAGACAAAGCAATCATGTTAATATTATTAGGAACCCCCCACTTAAGGAGATCTTCTTTGTCCTTCTCAGTCAAAGTTGGGAGGTCAACGATGACCCCTGGAAGATTAACATTCTTGCGTTCACCAAGGGTCCATGTGTTCTCACATCGGCAATGAACCAAACCCTTTTCGGTGTCACATGAAAGAACAGTGAAAGTAATGGTGCCATCTGAGCAGAGGATGACACTCCCTGGTTTCACATCATGGGCTAACCTTTTGTAGCTCATGCATATCATCTTTTCATCACCTTTAATGCTGTAATCAGTGGAAATGGTGATATCTTGACCTTGGGTCAGCTTTATGGGCTTGCCATCTTTCAGAAACCCAGTTCGAATTTCTGGTCCCTGAAATATTATTTAGAAAGAAAATGAACTGTTTTTATCCTAAAACCAAAAAAAAAGGTTCAAACTTTTGCTCCTAAGACATGCTTTCTATAACACCGTTAACAGTTTGGTTTTGACGGTTTGAATCAATTCTTTTTAATTTTTTTAGAAATGTTAATTTGTATTAAAAATTTAAAATGATAAAGGTTGTTGATCAGCGTAAAACATAAAAGGTTAAACGATTGGCGACAAGTTTCAAACTAGACTGAACCAATAAACTACAAAGCCAATTGTTTGGATCTCTAACAAGCCAAACCTGCTGGCTTGCTTCTGTTTGGTAGGTTTTAAGTTGTTACCACAGAAATGATTGAACCATTACATGGTCAACAGACTCAACACATGTGATGATTCTGAAAACAGCCTTTAGAAAATTAATAATAAATAGTGAAATCCATAAATATCCACTATAAATGAAGGAATGTCCTGATATGCTATGACAGCAACAGCCAAAACATTAAGTATTAAACTTAAAACTACATGCATTAACAAATACTTGGCTATGTACTGGTATCAAAATGTTTGAAACTTCCAACAAACCTAAAGATCATAATTCGTTAATTCAAATGTAATTTATGAAACTATGAATTGATTTTTAAATTGCTCAACCACTCAAAATTACATGTTTTGACTTTCATGTTGAAAGTAATAAAAATTGGTATGAATTAGACTATGCATGTTTATACACTCTTCTTCCAACAATTTCGTAAACATACATTTCATTTGCAACAAAACTTTTCATAGCGAGATCATGTAAGATAATTCATGTGATTATGTGAACAATTTGATTTTGAAAAGTAGTGATTCAGATTCAACGCCTCCAACAAACAACAGTGAAGAGATGTAGATTGTACGCTATCAATCTAAGATAACTCACTAGAACATTCTACTTTTTCAGAAGTAGTGAATATATTCAGAGTCAATGCCTCCCATACTAGTCCAATTTACGTACAAACAACAGTAAAGAAACGTAGATCATACACCATCGATATATAATAATGCTAGTATGAACATATTAATTTCGAATTTCGAAATCAGTGAATTCAGACTAAGTGGCGATCCAATTTACGTACAAACAATAGTGCAACGACGTAAATCATTCCGATGTATCACATGCACACAGAGAATGAAACAAAAGAGGGAATTAAGAAGCAAACATACTTTGGTATCAAGCATGACTGCACATTCAATACCGGTGTTCTTCATGGCGGTACGAAGGTTCTCTAGGGTTTCCTGATGGTACTCGTGAGATCCATGAGAGAAATTGAAGCGAGCGACATTCATGCCTGCCTTCAACAGCTTCTCCGCCATTGGAATCGATCTGGAAGCTGGCCCTAGGGTGCATATGATCTTCGTTTTGGGCCTCTTCCATCCCACCTTCTGTTGGCTCAAATCAGTGTTGATCTGATCCATAATGATAATGTTATTATTGTTGTTGATATTGTTCCGATCAATCGATCGATCGGATGAAACAGATGGAGTTTGATGAATTTATGTAGATTAAAGACGGTTGAGAGCAATTGAGGTTGATGATAGTGGGTGATGTGAACGTGTATGCAGAATTTGTGGATCAACGGATTCAAAGGAATAACTGTGCACGAGAAGCGGGAGGTTACTCTATATATACGTGTACGGTTGGTTTCTTTCCATCAATTATATTATGTTTCTATTATTTTGTACGAGAAATAGAAATTAACGAATGTGTCCAAAACTAAACGGAGTAAAATGAGTTTAATTCAATCTATAAATAATGTTTTATAGACTTGATTGTATTTTGACAAATTAATAATAAGTCTGCCAATTAATATCAATCGATTTTATAAAAAAAAACACATTACTTGATTTTATGAACAATCATCTGAGTATACAATTTCTTTAGTTGTTTTACACTTAAATTGGCGGCATTACCGTTTTTGATTTAGCCAGTGATCAAGCTGAAGTGGGTTAAATGAAATACTCAAGATTTCATTAAAATGACGAGGCCTTAGACTCGAGTTCCAAATTCCATTTTGTGAGAAGAAAATGTTACAGGTTGGATCAACAGGTTTTTTTACTTAAAGTGAAATTCCTTCAAAAAATCGTCTCAGGTTCAAAACTAATAGAGATAAACTGATGTACCAATTTTCATTTGAGTACGTGTCAACCTAAAACCTTAAGGTTTTATACTCAAATAACATAGATGATCGGACGAATCAGTGGTCCGTCAATGATTCAAATAACCGTAAAATGCATCTTATTACATAGGAACTTAAGTACCACAAAGGTATAGTTGTTAATTAAGGACAATAAGTTCTGATACAACTTGAATTTTATGGTTTTGGATTTGGCCTCAACAGACTCAAGCCAGTTTGGAGTCAAATTTGCATAAACGTGTAGCTAAACTGTTCAGTTTTGGGTGTCACTCTCACAGTTACTCAAGTTGAAATGTTTAATTTTACATTCTTTTAGGAATGTGTGTTTTAATACTTATACTGGTCAAGTATTGTTTCAAAAAGTTTGGATAAGAATGAGCACACGACACGTAGGCTAAACACATGTTTCAATACCCACAGGTGTTTTGATTTTAAAGAAGTAATAAGTAAATAACAATCAACGAACATAATGTTTATCAAATGTGTCATGTTTACCCATGAAAACACAACACGTCGAGTCAAATTTGACCCGTGAGTGCAAACTATATGTAAAACGTTTCTGAATATGATGAATTCTCTTATTTTGATTAACAAATACATATCTTGTTTGTTCAATACACCATGAGTGTTATGTGATTTCACTCGTTTACATGCACATTTATGCTTGCGTGCATGTCCTCGAGTCTGCATTTTAAACTTTGAAGGGTTTTGGTAATGATCTTCTTTAGGATTTAATTCTTGTATAAGTCACTTGAATCAAGTGAAAACAAGCACGGTTTGTTACTTTAGTCGTTTAACGTTTCTATTTCATCTTGTAGATATAAAATATTCCTGCTTACAATTCTCACCCCTCCACATTTCATCAAAATCAATCACTTTCTAGTACCAAAATGAAAGAATGAGACATGTTCCACTCCTGACGTTGTTTCCTACATCGCCTGCCAAAAAACTATGTCGATCGAGAAACACATTATACATTAATTCCTCAATAAAAACTTATTATCGCGCGTTGACAGCTAAAAGATCAGCCAAGAAGATTCAAAGCTCATCATGGTGGATTTGTTTTTGCTTGTCTAGTTCATCTTTCAGCTCCTGAAACATTTCCAGTTACTCAAAAATGGTTAGAAGTTCTGATCCAATTAATCTACAAAATTCAACAAATGGCTAATGACCCAAATAGATTCATTTAATTATTTTTCCAATATTAAATTCTTACGCCCACCACAACCATGGTCTTTGCCAACAACACGGGCTCACCAATCACCACCATCAACCCCCACCCCTACCACCACTACGCTAACACCCGTCGCCACCAGCCCTGCCTCCCCTCATCATCAACCATCATCGCCTCTTGATGCCACAACCACCACTTGACACCTCCCACCACAACAACAACCACTCGCCTCCTAGATTATAGTAGGTTAAAGTTCAGCAAAGTAATATGGTTGATGATACCTTGAGTTTTCCTTCTAGGCAAAGAGCTGGGGTGGTTAACATTGCTGCATATCTGCCATGAAAATACTGATTAAGAACCTAGAAATGCACATATTATCAAGGCCAATATACAATCATGATCGGATTGATTATCACAAAAATAGGAAATAGCAAAAAATGGCATTTAGTTGGTTCACAGTTTTACGGATCTACCCACATCTACTGTTATTTAATTATTAATATATAATCTGCAGATGCTTGTACATCAAAGAAGACTTGCATTAGTTACATTGTTACAAGTAGAGGTGAGAATCTCAACTTATTTGACTTAAGAATGGGTCAATTCTGGTAACATTCTATTTCTAACAGGTATAATAAAATGACAGATAGGTCATAACAGTCCAAATTTATATAACTGAAATTCTAATAACATAAAGCCTCCTAAATCAACTTCTAAAAAAAAAAAGATTAGTTCTTACTCGCAACGACTTGGTTCATCCACATCAGTAACCTCGACTTTCAGGCCACATCTTAATCTGACCTGTCATATGTGGATAAAAGACCAGATAAATGGGTGTTCACATAAAAGGTATATAACAATTGGGTGGGACGGCTACATCAAAAAGGGTAACTTTGGTCAGGTTGGTTGACCCAAAACACATTTACTCCAAAAATTAAATCACTGATAATACACTTGAGCTACTTTCAGCCCATGAACTTGGCATTTTTTAGTACAGACAATTTGTGGTCATGATATCTTAACATGAACTTAATATGACACAACAAAATTTAATACCTTTAAACTTCTATCTGGACCATTCCAGCAATTGTCACCATTGGAAAAGAGCATAACATTATATGACTCCTCAAATTTCTCCCATTTCCTGAACATTAAAAGGATGGATGAATATTATTGCTAAGAAAGGGAAAATTTCACAAATTGTGATTTGTAGAATATTTTGCTTCAGGTTAAGACATTCAATGAGTGAAGAGTAGTATTCGGATTTTGGAAGGCAGGATATTAGGTATATCCAAGCCTCTTATAAGTTACATTATTATTTTGCTAGAGTTAGAGGTCGTGATTTTAATTTTTGACCCATTTATCTAACTAGCACGTGATTTTAATTGGGTTCTAATTTATCTCAAACATGTCAAATGAAAAAATGAAGTTAAAACAGGTTAAAGTCACCCAAAGACTATCATGGTAAAATATTGTTTTTCTTATCATAACCAGTGCGTGATTAATTTATAAAGTAAATTTGAATTGGTCAATCCGACCACTCCGACCTGCTTCCACCTGCACTAAAAATTGACCTGTTTCAACCTAGTGTATTTTGAATTACCCCAATCGTGTTGTGCTATACCCTTCCTCCTGAGTGGCTTGTTTAAATGGACAAACTTTATAAACATATCTGGAATGAAGTGAACGAAAGATTAGGAACAATTCAAATTAAGCCAATAATTTAAAGGAGAAATAGATCAATATGGAAAAACATAGATAAACAAAAAATTAAAAAGAAGAAATTGCAAAGGTTGTAACTTGTTCTGTTTGCTCTCAAAACATTGATCATATAATGAGTAGAATTCCTTCTCTGGTCCTGCAGAGCCAAACATGTGTCATAGAAGAAGAATCGAAAAACTTCTGTTATTTTATACAATTAAATTAAAAAAGCATACCAAAATCATTCTCTAACTTCTTTGTTAAGCGAGATATCCTTGAGTTTAGTTTAGATAACTTTGCGCTGGTCTCATCATATTCTTTTTGTACATTTTCAGCTTCTACATAACACTCAAACAAATAAAGAATTAGGAAAAATTCAGTCATATCTTAACATATTAAAAGAACCCAGTTTTACCAGATACATCTACTGGAGTCTGAAATGGATTGACAGTCTGCAGGATATTCTTCACAGTTCTTTGAATCTTCTCAAACCATGATGGGCTGCTTTCGGTTACCACATCTTAGAAAGGGAAAAATGAAAGGGAAAAACACATCATCAGCAAGTGAAATTACGCCATGGCTAGCGCAAAAAAGGTACTAGTTACAAGACGGGTGGATGCATTAAAACTAAATTTGGGCAACTTCAATGTGGTTGACCCATTTCCCTTTAAGTTTATTAATGGACCCATTTCCCAATACTCCTGGCAACCCAAACCAACCAGCATATGCTTTTTGTCCATTCTTTATAAATAATTGTTGTGTTATTTAAGAAAATGAAACAAGAATATAAAAATTCAATCTAACAATTTTGAATAAAATGATTTAAGGAGTAAGATGCACTAAAAATAAACTTTGAACAGCTGTCAACTCGTTCAACACAATTCCATTTTAGTTTTATATTTGGCCCGCTTTGGAAAAAATAAAACCGAAACCCTTCATAGGGTGAGTCAAAGTTACCATCTCTACAAAAGGGAAGTAAAGTCATGGCACGTCCTCGGAGAAAATATAAACAACTAGAGGTAGCAATTTCGAACCATTGATTATAAATGAGTCAGTTTGGGTTGTCTTTGATTTCAAATGGATTTAACTACAAGATTTTTAGCTCAAAGGGGTAACAACTCAAAAAAGTTTAAAGTCATCCAAAGTCTATCTTCACACTTACAACCTCCTTAATTGTCTTTTTAATAAATTCAGATTATTATTGTAAAAGTAATGGTTTCATAATCATAATCAATGTGTTCATTATCTACAATAAGTTGCTAAAAATTGGACAAGGGTCGTGCTTACACGACCCATTTGTACTGGTACTTATAATTATCCTGATCCCCAACATGTTGCCACCTCTATAAACAACCACCACATACCTAACATGTCCATGTCATCATCTTGGTCATAGTTGTATGAAGAACTTGAATCATCATTAGCTTCATCTCCAACATTACCCATCTGGGACTGGGTGTCTTCATCATCATAATATTGATGATCTTCATCTGTTTCCGTGTCATATCCATTATTTTCTTCATCTTGTCCATTAACAGATGTCTCATGATCATTTTAGCATCATCGTTATATTGTTGATCTGTTCTTTTTCCAGTCCATCGTGAGCCAATTTCACGGCCCAAATCTTCCCTTGATAATGAATCAATGTCTTTGGTTGCATCTTCTCCCTGAACAAACATCTAATTGTGACATAAATGATGTAAGGAAAAGTTATGATTTCATATATGTGTGTACAAAAAATTTACCATAAGATAAGAGAAAATTTCATAGAATTAATATGAAATGAAGCAAAGCATATCAAAATGGCAAATTGCATAGAAAGGTAACCAACTTATTTTAGGCCAAAAATCATCAAGCTTTCAAAATTTTTTTAAAAAAGGTTACTAAGTCTACAATTTATAGAAGTTTGATGGTTTTTCAGCCCTAAAATAAATTTGTTACCTTTTTATGCAATTACCCTAATATGAAACCTCGTATGAACCAAAATATATTGGAAAATGCAGTGACTGTAATATTTGTCAAGTTGTCATGGCTTGCAAAATTACCAACATTAAAAGGTCTAGACAATTGTTATGATTGCTTGAAAATTTAATAGATTATTAAAACACCTTACTCCCAAGCTCATTATTAGGTTCTGATCCATGCACAACTTCAGACTCTTCCTCATCCTTCAGATCATGCTACGTAAAAGAAAACAATAGCATTTGAAACATGAAATTAGCTCACATGAAAATATGAAATATCTAAACAGGAATTTAACTTCGAAATTATTCACCTTATCTTCATTGTCAAGTGATGCATGAGCATTCTGTACCACATCAGCAGCCAGTTCAGAAGGGTCTTCCTTTAAATTCTAATAAAACAAACCAGTATGAGAACTAGAAAAAGAATGGGGACAAATATGAACTAATAAGCATTAAATGATGCAAAAACCATACACTAGATGTGACAAGTTTTACCAACTATTTATGAATGAGTCAGGCAATGTTTCCAATGGGTAAACTATTAGTAGCTTATAAATAAAATGGTTATATGGGATTATGGATTGACCCCCCCCCCCCCCAAAAAAAAAAAAAAACCACCACACACACACAACAATGTATTTTTTGTATGCATATAGTCTGCCCATCAACATAGAAAAACGATCATCACTGAACTGATGTAGTTTGTGATCATACTTGGCATACTAACTGTTACAGAAAAGTTTTAAACTTTTTTTACAAAAAGGGCACCTGCCTGGCCTGACCCACCCATTTTCCCACCTCTATCATAGAGTTTGTAGCATCACTCCAACCTGTCCCGAAGGAGAGTTATCAAGGATTGCAGCTTCATCAACGTTGTTTTTCGCAGGATCTTGTTCTTCAACATCAACTTTTACTTCACCTTTGTGTTCCTTCGATTCAGCTTCGTCGGCTTCCTTTTTCTGCTTTTCTCTTTTTCTTTCTGGATGCGTTCTGTCTCCATTGCCTTCTCTATTCTTTCCTTGTGCTCTAGAAACATGGTGACAAAAAAAAGATGGCATAATTACATAGTAATCTAATAGAATACGTGAATAACATATGCAACAATGCCTAACAATATGGGTGGCAATTTCAAATCATTTAATTATGAACTAGGCAATTCAGGCCATGTTATATCTCCAACGGGTAAAAGTAAACACTTAACTAAAAATGGAAGTAGTCTAATGGAACAAGGTATATAGCCATATAGGTGGCATATTACCTTATTTTTTATGTAGACAGCCTGCTAAATCACTTTATAGAAATATAGATTGGTAACTATTGAGGTGATAATACATTTTTGTAATTGTAATTAAACACACACAATTATTAATAAAAAAGAACAAAAGTGCTTTATGCCAACCAGAACAACACGTACCAAATTTTTATTTTTTTTAATCTACTACCCAATCAGTCCATTTTGTCACCTCTAATGAACAGGTAGATAGTAACAATTAAAAATGGAGACTTTGACCTTTCAGAAGACGTATAGAAAAGTGAGCAGCAGATTGGATATCTGACCATGTTTGATGGCCAGAGACTTGATATTTCAAACGTTAGGAAGGTTTCAAACGAAGTGGTAATCAATGAATAACCTAGATACAGAAATTACCACCTGGTTTAATTGTAGGGCACTCTGATATCTGAATTACGATACAGACGAACACCACATAATCCAAATTAGGTTTCACAGTTCACCTCCTAAATCAGCCATAAATTTAGGATTGCAATCAATGGATTATCTCAAGAACAAGAGACAATAGAATTTAGGATGTTTCACTCTAATTCGATTCATGCATGCTTGTCAATTACAAAGAGTAAAAAGAAAGATAACTACCCCCATGACCCACCCAGCTAGTTTCCAGAAATGAAAAATTAAAGGAACTAAAGGAAAAATACAAGGTACTATTGGAACTACAAGAAGTATGAGACAAAACAGCTAGAAAAATAAAAACAATTAATTAGCATGACTGCAGGATGCGACATGGGTGGGTGAAGGTTTCATGCATAGTCGGGTAGTCTCCGTGGATCAGATGGAGCCAGACTTTAACCATGTAATCCAACCCATAGTGTTCTAGCAAGGATTCGACACATCCAACGGCTAGCAATTTAGAATTATCGAGAGCCTGACCCATCACTAGGGTTGTATTAAGTAATATTTCTATGGTTTGCCTATTGTTTGTTTGTGTGGTGTTTCTATATCACAAACAAGCATTAGACCTATCCATTTCTATCCAGTTTGATCTCAATATTTTAGTCACTACCCTACCCAAATTACAACAATGTTGGTAGTGTGAATTAGAGGTAGCAAAATGGGCGGCCATTGGGTAACAAATCAAAACAAGCCAGGTTGGATTGGCCTGAAACACTTTTTGTTCATAACAATTATATGTTATTTTTTTAAGAAAACCAAGTATGATTACAAAAAGTATATTATTCCAACAGTAATCTAACTTTTTGAATGAAATGACTTAGGAGGAGTTGTAGATTAAATATACACCTTTGTCGACTTTCCACCCATTAGATATGAAACATAACATGAACTGAATCTATGAATATAAACTTTAAAATTGCCACCTCTAGTCTGAGTGGAAAGCCAATTTGAAGACATTTACATATAAAAATATAATGACAAAATAAATACCCTTGAGTTGTTGAACAAGCCCCTTGAGAATTTTCTCCTCCTCCTTCAGCGCTGACAGCTCAGCTACATCTTTTGCTGCTGAAATTTTTGCTTGCTCAACTTCATGCTTTCGTATGGTAACACCCTCATGATATAATGCAATCTTTTCCATTAATTTATCTCTTGCCGCTTTTCCAGCCTCCCAACAGGTGTTATTGCACCTGGTTTTGCCATCATATTCATCACTTCCATCACAGCAATCTGTTCAATAAAACCAAGTTATTTTCACGTATGTACAGACCATTTTGATTTTCTTGATCTAATCCAAATTTAAACAATAATCACCCTTCCCTAATAACGTATTGATATGTACACTGATTAAGTATTGGTGGTTTTATTATTTTTCAAGTCAACAAGCTCCGCAAATGAACAATATCATTTGAAAATTATATGCAGTGCCCTTTGTTTGTTTTCGTGTGTGTGTGTAAGGGGAAGGGGGGGGGGGGGGGGGGGGATTGCACACATTAACCACCAGTGGGGCTAGGCGGCTAGCTATGGGTGAAACAAAAAATAATGTTGGTAGTTAGCACACTGCTTACATCTTGCAGTTTACGTGGGTATATGACTCCTTTAGTCCTTTTAATGTGAATGAATGTCAACATGCGACAAGCAAACCTTAGATTTCAGTTCAAAGATAACTAATTCTGTTTAGATAATATAGTATGAGAATTTTCAGCATTCAATAGTAAATACGAAGTGGGATGTTGCATGTGCTATGGATAATTCTTATCATGGAATGTCCTAGACTTCAAAATTCACAATGTCCTGGACTTCAAAATTCACAATGTCCTGGACTTCAAAATTCACAGGAGAGTTTCAAACTCAGAAAATAGAGATTATGGTTTCTTCATGTGTTGTGATGAGAATCTGTAAGTAAAAACATTACTTACCACAGATACCATCATTTATCCTAGAAGAAAATACAATAAGGGGACTGTGTCCAGCATTTCTGCAATAGAATTTCCCAGTAGGACATGCTGATGTTCCTGCAAAGCCAGATATACCATATGTTGATAAGAGTGCATTACTTTCAACATTGTCAAGATACATTAAGAAAGCACTCCTGTATCAGATTAGACTGGAGATCAATAGATTGCCAGAATGAAGACAAAATGTGATCACTATATGAGAATCATACTCACGCATCAATGAATGAAAAGAACTACATTCAGTGAAGAACAGACAAAAAAACCCTTCAAGTTGAGAACTTTAGGATACAAATTCATTTCGTAATAACAGATGATAAACTGGTAAACCTGGTTCATCGGTGCCATCAAAGCAATCACAGAAATCATCATTAAGCTGTGACTTCGTGAATGTTTTAGATCCATCTTTGCATTTAATCGTTCCTGAAGACCATAACCCCTTGTAATATTTCTCATCTGCTAAGAAAAACAATAAAAACTCAGAACATTTTATTAAATAAACAATTACACACATATAACATAGGCATAATATAACAGGTATTGAACCTTCAGGAGCAACTCCAAGCAGATCACTTGATGAAATTGCGGTCGATCGGAGAATCAGCGTCGAACTCAACACGAATAGTGTGAAGATTAATGTGATTATCTTCATATTTTGATCTTCTAATACGAGTAGATTATGCCCTACCGGGGAGAGAATTCGGTGACCTAAATTACTTAATTTGGACGAAATGAAATTGAAAGCAAACTGAAGGGAAAAATTCAGAATACCTGAAGAAAGATCAATCGATGAAGGTATATTTAGAACCCTAACAGTAGATGAAGAGCTCGCAGCAGGCGCCCCCTAAAGAGTGTGACGGTGCTGAACTGAACGGAAGAGCAGATCGGCAGCACGACGTCGTATATTGTATGTGTTTTTATAGAACCCTAAATACACGACCATTAAGACCATTGATGTTTAACAAAATAAAAATAAGTTACTTTTTTATTTTTTTGAAGGATAAAAGGATCAAAATATTTTTTTTAAAATTAAATAGTTTAAACTTTTGATGATTTTTGAATGGGTATTTTGATCATTTACCCTTTTAAAAAATCAAAAAATACTTTTTTGTTCTTTCCAAACATGGTCTTAGTGGATGTTTCAGGATGAAATTTGATTTTAATAGTTAACCATTATATTAATATTGAATAGTTAAAATATTTAATTCTGAATGGTTAATGTATTTTATTTTAATTTGTAAGACATTTGTTTTGAATAGTTAAAAGATATATTTATTTTTAATGGTTCAAAATTGTATTGATTTAACATTTAATCATTCAAAAATCAACAAACAACCCCTAAATACAGTCTTAGTTGTACTCACTTATTGTTTTTCTAGTAAAGACCACACTTCCAACCCACTAATAACCGAGAAAACCCAATGACTTGGCCAATAACATATGTTTACTTTGAGTGAGACTCAAATCCAATACTTTTTTTATTTTTAAATGTTTTAGGTATATGAGGAAAAAAGTGTGAACACAGTTTATGTGTTATTACGACTTTAATATAAGATTAGGTTATTGTGGAAATAAACATTACCAAATGTCCTTTAGCCTACTACTACTCAATGTGTTTAAAATAAGAGAAATTTATCAAAATTGTCATTTGACCAATTCAAATTTACATAATAGCCTTTGATTATATAAAATACCAAAATAAATAACAAATGAGAATTGGCCACGTGGCAAAATATCGCCGGGAGGCGATACATATACATGATGTATCGCCAAAATAAAAGCCAAGGCAATACACATTCATGATATATCGCCCCCGTCTCACCCAAAATAAAAAAAACATGAAATCTCGCCCCCGTCTCGCCCTAATATGAATGGGTATTGCCATTTCAATAAAAGCGAAACATATGGGAAATTGTACCGCCCATTTCTCGCTTCTTTTAAATCACTTTAAATCAATTTGTCGATACATATGTATTTGTATCGTCCGGTAGCGATATATTGACTACTTTTGTAATTTGAAAGTCAATTGTTAGTATGCAAAATCATATCGATCAAATGACCAATATGATAATTTTCCTTTAAAATAATCTTCTTGAGTTGCTAGGATTCATGTCCCTCGATGGACATGCACACATACATACATATTAAAATAATAATGTTATTGGTGTTTATTATAACGGTAATGTCAAAATATGATTAAACAAATAATGAAATGAAAAAAAGAGGTGGTCGAATGGTTTCTATGTGTTTAAAAGAAACGCGAATCCTATATAATAAGTAAATTTTATCTTTTTAATTAATAAATATTTTACTTTTACATAACAGGCCCATGGGCCGTAATGCACCAAAGCTTTGCTGAGGCCCAGGAGAATCATCTGCAACCGTTGGTAACTAGGGCTTCGTTAGCCAATTTCACTATCAGTATATATACGCATATAACTACTATGACGAGTTCAAACGCATCTCATTCTAGGGATTTCAGGTTATATTTCTCGATTAAAAACTTTGTTTTTCAAAATATTTATGATTTGAATTTGTTTCTGATTTATTCCTTATTTGTTCGTATCGATACGTGAATCGCATAGAGCTTTTAGCCCTAATCTTCGAATCCATTAGTCGAAGTATTTCCTTCTGATCTTGTATTTACTGTGAAATTCATGGCGATTAGAGGTGAATACTCGTAATACAGAAACAATTTTGAAGTTATAGATCGGTGTGAGCGTGATAATGAGGATGATGAAAAAATCAGACGGATTCCCAATGATTTTCTCTTAAAGAGAAAGGTGATCTTACAACCAGCTACTTCTGACTCATTATCCTGTAACTCAACTGATCAATTTTCATGTTTTCTCAATGATTTATTGTGAAATATTACTTAGTTTTTTATTTGTCATGACACAGAGTTGAGCTTTGTTGCTTTTTATCATCGGTTGCTGTAATACATATGTTTGATTTTTGATTTGAAGCTAGTTTTGGTAGATAAATCATTATTGGATGCCGGTGATGTAAGATGGATATTGCTACTCTTGATGAGTTAATACTCATTTGATGATTATTATCCACCAAGATCTCTGAGGCATTCCTAACATGTATTAAAGTTATGTTATATTTGTTTTTAAAATTTAATATACAAATATACAATGTGATTGTTTGTGTACTTTTACAAATATACAATTATTCACTTATTGAATTTTACAAAATCTTTTTATTTTATTATGTACTTTTATATTGTTTTTTGAAATTTTTTTGTTGTGTTTCTGTGATAGCTTATTTTTCATAAAATTTAATTAATTGTTTTAAATACATAATATCCAAAATTGTTCATGTCTAAGTTTATATTTGAATCATTCAAGTTTTTATAAAAAACATAATATCCAAAATGTGTAAACAAATTTTGTTTTAGAACGATGAAATAATTAATTTGAAAAAACAACTTGCTAGCAATTGGGAAGTCATTAGGGGTGTCAAAGTCAGTGGACGGGGTTTGGGACATGATTAGATAATCTTGATTAGATAACCATTTATGAAAGTGTCATATATATGATACAAAATTTATTGAGTATGTATCGTATAATTATTTGTAAATTGTTTTTTTATTGGTGTTGATAAAAAAATTATTTATCAAAATAAATCTTAAAAATTTGTTTTCTTAAATTAGGCGTTTTTTAAAAAAAATTTATTCACTTCTAATGTTATTGGACAAATCAAATTATATTTAAAATTGAAATAATGTTTTTGTTCCAATAAAATGTGAAATTTGTAATGAACTCAGTATAACAGCTTATTTGATCGTCATTCTTTTGAAAAGGCTTTCTAAAAAATGTATATTAAGTATAACTAAAATATCACGTTAAATTTTTGTCCAACTTTCATAAATTGTTTTTCTGTTACATATAAACTAGGTTTTTACATTGGCATGCGTTGCACGCATGATCACCGATTCAAGGCAATTTAATAAAACGCTAGGCTCGGGCTCAAAAATAGTGTTCTGTTATGGTTGCAATCCATATTTGATATCCAAGTCTAAGCAACCGATAACATTATGGATTCTCATCACTCCCTGAAAGATGCCAAAATAATAGATATATGTTCATAGTTTCAATAAATATGGAGACATTTTCATTGGCAACATCCTAAAGTTAAGGTTTAAATCAAACCTATTCATGGAAAACCCCCAACAAACAGAGATAACCAAACTGATGGTCTCAAGCCAACATCCATATCCGTCACTGACCTCGGTTTCAAAACTAACGGTCTTAGACAAATCATTCATCATGACCCAAAAGGAGATGAACCTTAGGTGCCCTTTACTTTGGTGACGGTGCTGAAACGGAGTGTTGGCTAAGAGGCAAAAGAGAAGGCAGTCCATAGGGACCATCGATGACATCCGAGCAAAGGTACTAGTAACTTGCACTGGCCTTGGTGCAAAACACCCAAACATAACTGTTGGTTTAAAGCCAACATGCATCCTCGTCACCGCCGCAGTTTCAAAACAACACGGTCTTAAATGGAGGGCAGACCAAAATGCAGCTGGCTACACTCGGAGACCACCGAAGGCGGTGAATAGGGAGTTAGGGACCGTCGGCGGCATTTGAGGGCACTAACATGAGTAGATCTGAAAACCCTAAAAAGGTATCAAATTGAAAAGAAGAGGAGAAAACCACTGGCATCACCGTCATTACCGCCATCAACGGCCACCGGACAGTTCTTTTAGCAACACCATGATCAGCGACCCAAACCCTCTCTCTCCTGCATGAGGCTATTGGTCGGTAAGCTGGAGACGGTGGCGACAATGCACCATTTCTCTCTAAAACAAACGGCGGCCACCACCAAGAACAACCGGGGAAGACGAACACATTTAAAGGACGAGCACGAGGAGCACAAATGCACATTACCCAAAATCATTGTGAAATACCAAAAGTAACCCCAAAAATTATTCATTTACACTGCTTTTTAATATATAAGATAATAGTTAAATACAATATAAGTAAGAAAGTAAAATGTCATGTCGTCCTTGATGTTTTATTAAACAGTTAAAAACTTTTTATTGTTATACTAAATTTTAAAGGACGTAAGATAAATGTTATTACATTTCGTACAAGTGTTCCTACATAAATTTATACTATATTTACAATTTTCATTAACCGAAACTATAAAAAATAATCATATACCCAATCGGTTGTATAAAAAAATTAAGATAATATCTAAGTTTTATATAAGGTACTTCAAGTTTACAAATGAGTTTTGTTTTGTGCGCATGCATTCTTATATATTCTTAAACATTAAACAAAATTGGTATATAACTTTTTGGTTTTTCAATCGGCCGTACGGATAGTTTCCTTGATTTGGTTTTAAATCACAGGTTAGAATACTAAGAGAGGTTTAGCCTTACAAACTTTTATGCTATGCATCGTGAAATTTCACATATTATTGCCCAAAAATTTAAGACCTGTAAGATTTATATGGTTATATTTGTATAAGTGTGTTTTGGATATATAGTTTCACATTTACAATTTTGTCCATAAACTAAAATAATAATCAATGTTTATATTCCACATTGGTTGTGTAGAGAAATCAAAACAATATTAAACTCTCAAAGTTAAAAGAGGAGTTGTGTTTCATGTGCATATCTTTTTATGTCATTAAACATAAAATAAATTTAGTTAAGTGTCTTATTTGGTTTATGAAATAATAGTACTGATGGTTCTCAGTTAAACCCGAGTGAAAAGACAATTTTAAATTATTTGTTAGCAGAGTGAACTAAATATACAAAGTTTTAAAAATATTTATACATTTGTCAACTCAATAATATGAGCAACACTTATATTATGTTTTAAAATTACATTCTCAATATGGTACAACACTTGCAATTTATCCTCTCCAATATGAATATAATACTTAAAAACTAAATATTAACATATGAGTTATATACTTCAAAGATTAAATAGTTCCAAATTCATCATCATTGTCAAGTTCGCATGTTGAAAGTCGAAAGTCAAAAGTCGATGGCAAGCCTTGTATGTTGTTCACTCTTGATCGTTTGGTTAAGTTAGAAGTTACAAGCGGTTTGATGGTTGAAGATTTTATGGAGCTTTTGTCTATGGTTTTTAAATGAATTGTTTCATGATGCTACATGTTTGTTGATAACGAACGACTAGTGATATTTGGGGCCAACTAGAGGAAATCATGTTGGTCTAAGGGGTTGTTTGATTACATTATCTGACTAACTCTACTGGATGATAAAATTAATCATATTACCCTTGTATTTTAACTAGTGTTATGTAATAACTTCTTTTATCAATTATTTTAACACACAAAAAACCTTCAAAAAACAAAATCCACTACCATCACCATCTCTATCTCTCTCACCCATTACCATCACCATTAAAAACCAAAACCTCTTCTCTACATCCCCTCCCGACCACTACCGGCCTCCACCACCACAACCACCACCACCACAACATCTAATCCACATTTTGCAACCCTCTAAAACCCATCAAAGATTCAATCTTTACCATCAATTCATTGATTCACACACTAAAAAGGGTCGTACGGTGGGGATGGTGAAGGCGGAGGGGTCGCACGGTGGCGGATGGTGAAGGCGGTTGTAGTCGGGTCGCGCGGTGACAGATGGCAGAGGTGAAGGCGGGTCGCCCCTTTTCTTGGTCTTGGTCAACATGTTTCAAATACAAGTCCGGGTTAGACCAAAAGGACCTGATCAGATCCGATTTCAAGGTATCAAAAGGGCTGACCGGCTGACCGAGCCGGGTCAGACTGAAACAAACAACCCCTTAGGTTGATCAATCTTGTCCAAGATCTGATTTTTGCAATGTTGGTTGTGGGATGCAGATGAAGGTAAGGATAGCATGATTGACTGGTTGCGGGTCGATCATGGACCACAACTACTTGGGTAGAGACCGCTGAACATCATTTTGATATGATGGGCTCGGATCCTTTGCATGATTTCATGTGAGTCCAAGATCTGATTTTTGCAACATTAGTTATGGGATGCAGATGGTCGTCATGATGAATAACCTGTCAAATTTTGTCACTTTTGTTATTGTCATTATTTTTCACCTATATGATTAGATGAATAGTTATATATTACATTATATTAATCACATATGTTGGTGGGTACAATAGTACGGTGTAGCCACCATACCGTACAAGTTGTTCAGCATAACGTATGTAATGCATACCTTTGTTGGCCCACGTGACGCTAGTTGTATGCACTGATACATACCATCGATTAAACAACGACGAGGCTACAAAGACGTGTGGTGACTACACAGGTACACCGACGGTTGGTAAAGCTAGATTTTGTCGGGTTTATTGGTGGCGAGCGTTAGAATAAAATAGAAAATGAGATGAAACGTTTTCTTTTCAAGAAGGAAGAATGTTAAAACTCTTGGATTTCTTTGGCTGAAGTATTGCCCAAAAATCCTGCTCTTTGAATGAAAGAATTGGTGTAATTTTCAATTTTAATTGTCTTCATTTTAGTATTTTGTAAAAACTGCTGTATTTTTTATTGTTGTATTGCTAGTGACGCTACTGAATAATATAATTTGCCTTTCAAAAAAAGAAGGAAGAATGAGTTTGTATTAACTATCAGTGGATTCTGAAGAAAAGTTGAAGCATATTTCAAAAAGTATATTTTAGTATTATACTATTTAAGTGTAAATTTCAATGTTAATGGTTAGAAAAGATTTTAGTGAGGTAGTTAGAGTTTGTAACGTGCTGATCAACAATTTTTTTTCATTCTAATTTTATACATACTAACAAATTGTGATATATAAAGAGATAAATCATGAAGCAACAAACATCATATAATCTTTTTATAATGTAACTTGCATTATTTTTTCAAGTTAATTCAAACAAAGCAATTATAAAACTGTGGTTAAAAAGCAATTCACTAAATAACAAACAAGTCTTATATTATTCGATTTAAGCTACTTGATATTAAAATATCAACAACATTAAAACAACCAATGAACCTTAACCCAAGTGATTAATATTAAGTACGCCAAAACTTCAATAAAATAAGTGAAGATTTTAGATTCAAAAACTCACATAAAAAAGGAAGAAAAAAGTGAGGAGGTTTAGGTTGAGATATGTGATTTTCTCACGACCAATGTTCTATAGTTGAGTAATGGTGATAATCGATTAGCTCACTGTTTCATTAGTGATCCGATTATCTGTTAACAACACTAAAATAGTATTGAACCAGAAGTAAAACTTGAACCCACTAGATAAGTTATACAAGACAAGTTTTAATCTTTAATAAGTTAATAATATCTCTAAAAATAAATAATTCATTATAAAATTTAACACAAAACATGAAAAAGAAATTAACCTAGTAAAAAGTATAGGAATAGTAACGTTAGATAACGGTTCAATACTAATGGCGTCAAGATCACGCGTTGATATAATAACGTTAGATAACGGTTCAATATCTAGAGAAAATCCTATAAAATCCCCTTCTCCCTCAATAACGCCTGTAAAACCCTCTCTTCCCCATTTCGATTTATCTTCAAATTCACCGTCGATCGTTAAAGATATCTTTAAGTGGGGGTTTTGATCGGATTTTCGTGCACGTTTTGCAGTAGCATTTCACTCAATTTGATCGGGTAATTTCCTCCGTTATCTGGTCTTAATATATCTTCTCTTGTTTGTTGTTTTGAATTGCTCGTTGATTTTACAGGCTTTTCTTTGTTCCAAGAGGCATACATATATTATTTCTGGTATGATTTACCAATTTGGTTGTAGTTTCTGATTCGTTGCTATATGAAACTATGAAAGTGATGGCTTAAGTTACTAAGATTTACTTATTTGTTAATCTGGTATATCAAACTATGAAAGCCCTTTGTTGTTACCTTTTAGGTTTTAATTTGATGATATACTTTAGTTATCCATCTGTCTTAAGGCACAAATGATTTGCTGCTTATATACATACAAAATTTTGATGTTAGCATTTGTTTATATGCTTTACTGAATGTATTTGTTATCTTTTGTTGCTATATGTTTTCTTGTTTCTTATTAGGAATCTTCATTGTCTTGATTTGATTCTGAAAACTTAAGCTATCATCTTCAAAACTCATAGTCGATTCTGGTTTTGGAAGGTTCTCAGGTTTTATATCAGTGCAACGTTTAATTTAGTTATGAATGATCATATATGAATGGATATCAACAAGAACAACATCTGCAGTTTTAGTTGTTCTGTTATTCACCTATTGATTCTTTAGAACATTTTTGCAGGAAGATAAAGATGGCACAACAGAGGATGATGATCATTCAATGGTTGGTGATGGTGTATATGTGGCTTAATTATAAGGTGAGTACTATGGGATCATTAACAATGCATTGAATCTTAGTGAACCAATCAGTTGTAAAAGAGTCCTAAATCTGCTGCACAATTCTGTTTTATGTCTTTGTATGCAGGGAGATGACAAAGATGAGACTAATGCATCTATGAGTAGCCTACAAAAGTAATCTTCACCCGAGAGATATGGTCAAGAAACCTCTTCCGAAGTAACAAATAACCAGAATGATTTTTTACAGTTTATAAGGAAGATGACAATATACATTCATCATATCCAAATCAGAAGGTACCTACACTGTATTTTTGTGTTCACATGTTAGTTCCTATTGTATATGCTTGATGTCACATGTGGTAAAATGGGCATGTTGGGTAACGGGCCAAATTCATGAGAATGCTTCCACTTATTCATTAGTATATGATCTGCGTGATCAGTGAATAATATGATGGAGAATTGCAGTGATATTGGTTTTCAATAAGCTAATAATAATAATCGGACTATCTTCTAATTTTCTTGTAGGAGGGTCATACATTTTGTCGAGCCAAAATATGATGTAAAATATCATACTGCTGTAGAAAATGCTTTGAGTCACTGCTGTCGTTCTTGTCTAGAACTTCTTATTGAGAACATGCTTCAGAGGTGTATTTTCAAACCTATAGACTGCAAATTATGGTAAAGTCCATTCCATGTTGTGTATTGCTTTCCGTCTCACTGTTATTTGCTTTCACTTTTAGCTTACGTTATTGTTGACAATAAATAAGATTTATGTTTCTTTTCTGAACACAACAAATGATATCTTCTAATTTTCTTGTAGGAGGGTCATACACTTTGTCGAGCCCAAATATGATGTAAAATATCATACTGCTGCAGAAAATGCTTTGAATCACTACGCGCTATCATTCTTGTCTAGAACTTCTTATTGAGAACGTGCTTTAGAGGTATTTTCAAACCTATATACTGTATATTGTGGCAAAGTCAACCATGTTTGTGTATTGCTTTCCGTCTCACTATTATTTGTGAATAGCTTCCGTTTCTTTTTCATACCCAATATTTAGTTTGAGGACTGTTGGTTCAAGCCTCACACAACACACACAACACTCACTCACGTAATATAGAATTATGTTACTGCTTGAACTACTTCATTGATTTCAAAGTTTACATTAAATAGAAACAAACAAACTTGATCCTAAAGAAAAAGCAACATCTACGTGAACTTCCTAAAAGCCAGGAGAACAAGCCCCACTACATTTGACACCTTAAACTCTAATAAAACATATGACTTTAAACAATCAAATAATTAAACTAAAATCTGTTAAACCCATGAACGTTTAATCCGTGCTCGTTCACCAGCTGACCCGCTAAACAATGACTGGTGTTCACAAAAGTTGAATCACCATCTTCACCATCTTGAATTTTCCCGGACGCCCGATTTTCACTTCGGTCACGTCCAAAGTCTTCTCGGTTCAACCCGAATAAAATCCACCACACTTGTAACATCTCACATGGCATCCCGTTGGAATCCCGTTCATTAACGTCTTGACTCTTCACGGATCAACGACCTCTTCCACAGTCACATCCAAAATCACCCGACTTGAACTCCAACGCCATAATGTTGACTAAATTTCAGGTTTTTGTTAAAGAAAATGGCTCCTCTCACTCAGAGGGATCAAGGGAGAATCTTCAATGGTCCAGGTGGAACACAATTAGCAGGTTACGCAGGCAAATGTTAAACTCTCCTTCGAATCATTTTTTTTGAAGAGGTTTGTGAAACCTGTTTATGGTATCTGAAAACTGTTGTTTCTACTTTAATTGATAACTGTTTTTTTTAATATCTTTTTTGCATTTGTTTATGTAGATAATATTGTTACAAATGAGAAGGGGATCATTTTGCATTTTGTAACCACGATGAACAGTGCCACCCAACTTTTTGCATTAGAAGATAATCAGATATCATCTGTTATGTATATTCAAATTCCTAGATGTTATTATGTAATTGAACATTAGTGTTTACATTTCCCAGAGGCCAGACCCATGAACTTTAGTTTCTTAAGTAGAGGAAATCCTTGCAATCTGGAGGTTGATGCTGTTGTAAGCTTGACAAACGAGGTAAGTTGTTAGTTTTTATGAAACAAGTGGCCATGACTTTACAAGAATTGATTTAGGAATCGTGTTATGCATATGGGTTTCTTGTCTTCGTTCTGTTTATGTTAAATAGCTTCATTTGAGATTCTAACTGTATGTTATCAAGTTTTTTATATAGAACTTGGCCTGGGCTTGCATGTTGCAGCTGGGCCTGGTCTTGCTGAAGAATGTCAACCTGGTAAACTACCATTGTTCCAAGAGGCATACATATGTTATTCTGGTATGATTTACTAATTTAGTTTCTGACAATTGGTATATCAAACTATGAAATCCCTCTGTTGTTAAGTTTAATTTTACTTCTTTACTTTTTAAGACACAGATGCTTTACTGATTAGCATCTGTGTTAGAACTTGGCCTGGTCTTGCATGATTAGCTGGGCCTGGTCTTGCATGATTAGCTGGGCCTGGTCTTGCCGAAGAATGTGCAACACTGGTAAACTACTTTCCTACCTGTACTTTTTGTGAAACAATCCAAATAATTAGGTTGTTAGTGAGAAAACTTGTACTTCAATATGTTGTGTATTGGTTTTAGAGATGATCAATAAAATGTTTAGATATCAAACAATTGTTGTGCATCACATATAACGCGGTAGCACAACTTGAATCCATAAAAAATGTTTAGATATCAAACAATTGTTGTGCATCACATATTGTGACAACCACAAAATTTTCGTCCATCTTTCACCGGACTTAGCAAAATTTCGGATCGAAATTTCTTTCAACAAGGGGATGACACCCGACATTCATGCATTTAATTTTGTTTACTTAAATGCGTCATTTGGTGCACAAACATTCACGAACCTTTCACGTAACAGTAATTCGAAAAATTGCCGAATCGTATGCACGTCTGTCCTCGAACGTTGGTGATTTGTCAAAATGGTTTTCAAACAATCATAACGTGTTATGTGATTATGTGACTAATTATGCAGTCTGGTTGTGAAAATTGGAAATTTAGTGGCATTTACGTGTTTTTGCGTGTTTTCGGCATTTAATGCCTAATTATTATAAAAATCCCTTTGATGTTATTTGAGCATTTGGTGGTTTTGTTGTAGAAAAAGTTCAATCGCGTAGCGTTAAAACGATTTTTATAAAAGACGGGTCTCTCTCATAAAAACAAAAGTATAAAACCCTAATCACCATTTGGCCATCCCAAACACCTTCCCCTTTATTATTTTTGTTGCAAATCATCCTTACACATAAAGCACACCTTCTTTGATTTCATATTGGTGATGATTTTCACCGTTTCATGCATCAAACTTGTACTAAGGATCATCATCTAAGCATTTCAAGTAAGTTTTTACGTTTGATTTTATGTTGTTTCATGATGAACATAAAACCTAGATGATCCAAACAAGTCAAAACTTGAATTGATTGAAATTGATGATTATGTGTTAGTATTCGATATAATGATGTTTGTATGGATTGGTTTTGTGAAATTGTGTTGTTTTGATCAAAACCCGAGACTTACTTATAATGGAAACTTTAATTTGGGGCTTTTGTAGAAATTGTATGATTTTGATGAAATTGGATTGAATTTATGGTTCTATGATGTTAGTTGATGCTAATGGATGAAAAGTCATGTTTTGAACTTTTGATTTTGGCTCGGTTTTCATTTACTTTTCATTATATGAAACTTTTTAGGAAAGTTTGTTTATAGGTGAGATATGACTATAATATGATGTGATGAATTGTGAATATTATACGTGTAGAATATGTTATGGTGATGTTATTGATTTTGGGATGATCATTGGAGCATGTTTGTATGGATTGGTTTTGTGAAATTGTGTTGTTTTAATCAAAACTCGAGACTTATAATGGAAACTTTAATTTGGGGCTTTTGTAGAAATTGTATGATTTTGATGAAATTGGATTGAATTTATGGTTCTATGATGTTATGAAAAGTCATGTTTTGAACTTTTGATTTTGGCTCGGTTTTCATTTGCTTTTCATTATATGAAACTTTTTGGGTAAGTTTGTTTATAGGTGAGATATGACTATAATATGATGTTTAGAGCACGCTTGCTATTTATGGAAACTTTTGTGACTTGATGTGATGAATTGTGAATATTATACGTGTAGAATATGTTATGGTGATGTTATTGATTTTGGGATGATCATTGGAGCATGTTTGTATGGATTGGTTTTGTGAAATTGTGTTGTTTTAATCAAAACTCGAGACTTATAATGGAAACTTTAATTTGGGGCTTTTGTAGAAATTGTATGATTTTGATGAAATTGGATTGAATTTATGGTTCTATGATGTTATGAAAAGTCATGTTTTGAACTTTTGATTTTGGCTCGGTTTTCATTTGCTTTTCATTATATGAAACTTTTTGGGTAAGTTTGTTTATAGGTGAGATATGACTATATATGATGTTTAGAGCACGCTTGCTATTTATGGAAACTTTTGTGACTTGATGTGATGAATTGTGAATATTATACGTGTAGAATATGTTATGGTGATGTTATTGATTTTGGGATGATCATTGGAGCATGTTTGTATGGATTGGTTTTGTGAAATTGTGTTGTTTTAATCAAAACTCGAGACTTACTTATAATGGAAACTTTAATTGGGGCTTTTGTAGAAATTGTATGATTTTGATGAAATTGGATTGAATTTATGGTTCTATGATGTTAGTTGATGCTAATGGATGAAAAGTCATGTTTTGAACTTTTGATTTTGGCTCGGTTTTCATGTACTTTTCATTATATGAAACTTTTTGGGTAAGTTTGTTTATAGGTGAGATATGACTATATAATATGATGTTTAGAGCACGCTTGCTATTTATGGAAACTTTTGTGACTTGATGTGATGAATTGTGAATATTATACGTGTAGAATATGTTATGGTGATGTTATTGATTTTGGGATGATCATTGGAGCATGTTAGGAGACTTTGAATGAAATTTGTGAAACTTGTGTTCTTACGTTTTAATTTTGGAAACTCTAACATGATAAACTTTCTAGGTTATGTTAACATGTTATGGATGATTATTGGATGTGTAACATGTATAATTAAGATGTTTGTTGTGTTACTTTCCAAACATATAAACTTTCCAAAAATAGATTTCCGACATGAACTTTATGTGAATCCTAATTTGAGCTACTTGAGAATAAATAAATATGAACTTTATGTCAGTCCGGTCAACTTTGGTTAACAAAAATCAACTTTGGTCAAAAAGTCAACTTAGTTAAACATGTCAAACATTTCTCAAACATGCTAACAATTATGTTATTTGGATACAACGGGGTTCATTTGACCATTATGTACACACACTCATAGACATGCATTTGTTAGGTAACGATTAGTTTTTGGCTGTTCCTCTTCATGCTTTTATTTACGACCCCTATTTTTACATTACTTTTCTTTTGGGGAAAAAGCATGCAAATTTTATTTATAAATGGTTTAGATACTTATTACAAGCAATATTATTTCTGCGTATAACTGGATTAGTTATATGTAATCACTAGTTTCATGAAATTTAGTTAGATGTGTATTTATCATAACTGGTTTATGCATATATGATGTGAATTTGCCTGACACAAGATTGAAGCAGAGAAAGGAATCATCATAATAAATCATTCACTATCAGTATGTCATTTTTCTTATTCTCACAATCTCTTTTAGCAACCAGTTCTGATATAAACTTTTTTCATATATACCGTCCAGTATGGCCTGAGAATTTCTCCTAGCTGATCACATGTCAAATGTCTTTGGGTTTTTATGATTCTATACTCTTTTACTCGTTCTTATTTCCCTCCATCTTTATTCATCTGTCAGGTCACTTTTAATGGATCATTCGACCATATGAACATTGATGCAACTAGGTGCAGTTTCAATACTTTATACCATTTAGAAATTATCACTTGTGTCACTCTCATGAAAAGACTATCAGACTTACAACCAAATTAGTATTATATCATTATTAACATAATATAAGCTTGTATCTGCTTGATAGTGTCCATAACTTGGAGATAATGGTGCCACTGCATTCTACGCTTTTGGGCTCAAGCAACAAAAGAAGAAGTTCACTCCTGACTCTCAAGTCAACAAGAACTACTGGAGGGTATTCTTTCATTAGCTGGTCCCGTTCTTTTACCTTTCATGGGTTATTATTGTGAAGAATCATAAAACTACTTAGAATTTCTGCACTAAACACCTATAAACATGGTATTTTTGTGACCTGCAGAATGCTTCCTACCACCAACTGCTTTGAAGGTAAGCTTGCCTGTCAAAGGTTAAACATGATTTACTCACTAATTGGCAGGACCTTTTATGCTATGCTTGGATAAGGTAATCTTTGAAAGTGGTGTATTGTGCCTCTTAAATAATAATTTTATAACTTCTTGGGTTTTATTCGTTGATTTGGTGCAGGACTAGACTTCTTCGTGCCAATATTTTTTGCAGCCTTTGAAAGATAACAGAAACTATCAAGGCTTGACTTGATTGCCTGGTTAGTGTTTCTTATTTTTTATTATGTACGTCAAAATTTCCTGTCAGTCAATTTGTAAAGGAACTCAAAATTTTAGAATATGCTCTTAAGGGAAGCATTTTTATTATCTTAAGCAATTAGAAGCCAACTCCTTAAAACCATGATCATGAGTTATGACCTTATTTATATTTGAATTACAGCTATAGCAGATGTTTGTGTTCCATGTTATAAATTCACTGAGAATTTCTTTTGGCACTTCCAACCCTCATTGTTTCTGCATAAATGATTTGTTTAAAGGAGGTCCAAGCTTGGTTGAAGTCTCTTTGGCTGCCAACACAAATCTTCCCTTTTGTTTTTTTTGTATCTTTTAAGATTATGATCAAAGACTCATTGGCTAGGCTCTTAAATATATAACGCAGATTAAGGTTAACTTTTCATATAGCATGGAGTCTGGCATGTGTCCCTAAAAGGGACAACATGCTTTTGTTTTCTTTGTATGTAGAAAACTAGGAATCAGCTTAGACTCTTTGAAATAATCTAAACGTATAGCTTGTGAAATTCAATAATATAAAGAATGAATGAAATAATCTAACTCACTTTGCTTTCTAAATGGGCTATGACCCTATGTACTGGGTTTGTATCTTTGTATTTGTGCCTTGGTGATCTAGATTACGCAATAAATTTGGCTAGTTTACGAGTTGTACTTAGCTCTCAATTTGGAAAATCCTTTTACAGCCTTTTATGTGAATAAGCTGTGTGATATAATAACCACTTTTTGAGCACTGATTTCTTCATAGTTGTTCATGCAACAGCACAAGAACAAAGCCCAGGCAAGCTATTCCTTGGTGACATACCACGGTACAGTTTAGCACTTTGCTGGCCACGCTCATCAGAATAGCAACAGTTTAATCTTCTGTAACCCCGAGGTGTTGCATGCAAATTAGGAATTATCTCCCAAGAATATCCAGATTAACAAATGATATTCAACTCATAGGATGGTTATATTAACTTTAACATCAGGTTCTACCCTTTGACGATATACATGGGAACATCTATGCAATATCATTTCTTCACTGTACCGAAGATAATTAATTAATCTGAAAATACCTGCTTAACTCTAAGATGAATTAGCAACTGCTTTATGGGCTGTCACAGGCTCTTTGAAAGGTTCCCAAAGAAACTTATTAGTGCATGTGTAGAAAGCTTCACATTCTGTTTCAAGCCAAAGTAAGTTACTAATAAGGTTGAGGGCATTGGATAATGCTAGAAAGAGCCAGGTTCTAATATCAAGTATTATTATACATAAATAGCTCTGGATGCCTTGTAGCCTTGCCACTTCTCTCAAAGGTAAATACACAAATTCTTTTATTTGTATGCTCAAACTCTAAAACGTTTCAGCAATTTTATGTTCATATAATCTACGTTGGTGTTAGGTATTGAACGATAGAAACAACTTTCTTCTTGGAAAAGTATACAGAACTGTATGTGAGAATGACAAACATGCTGCTATAAGGAAAATGTAAAGTCATTGGTCTGTTTTATCATTACTTTTTACTTCATTTTGTGACTAGAAGTATACATTGATATATTTTTACTGAACATCACACTTTCTCTATCATTCTATTTTAAAAAGATACCTGCATATCCATGTTGATTAAATCGAATGAAGCCTTGAGGTCACCTTTTGTCTAAATTATTTAATTGGCATCCTCCTGTGATATTTCTTATATGTGTATGCGTTTTAAAAAACAAAATTCAGGTTGTGAAGCATGGAAACAGTGTACACGCTCAACTCTTGATATTGCTTCTGTGAGTATCATCATGAGTTGATGATTTTGTTTTGATATAAATTGGTTAGTTTTCCATCTTCTCTTCAATAGTCTTTTTCTAATACTAACTTGTCTTTTGTCTTAGTTGTCCAACATATTATATCTCATTCTATATCTTATACTCCTAATGCTACTTAAGAAAAAGATTCTGTTTCATGCCATGTATAAATGTTGTTCAGCACTACGGTAGTATTTTGTAAGAGTTTGATAAAGATGCAACCCTAGATGATTTTGCTTGTTATTTATTTGTTTCATTAATTTGTAGTTTAATGCAAGAAACAAGTCAGCACCCGTAAAATGTTATTGCATGAAATCAACTTTAGGTTTATACGGATTGATTTGTTTTGTAATTTCATATTCAAAATTCTTTATTTACCTACATGAAACATACTATTGTTGACAACTTCTGCTAATGCAAAGGGTCTAGCTTTGAATGATGTACTTTATGATTTTCTACTAGCATACCATAGTAGTTATATATAATGTGCATTTGTGTCAGCCATGGTTTTGAGCTATGCTTAGAGCCAATTGATCAGTGCTGAATTTTGCATATAAATATATATTCCCATACACTTGTCATTGTGTTTCTTTTATTGTGGAAAAAGTTTCCAGAAGTTATTTTCCTTTCATGAATATACAGCACTAATGGATGCAATACGTGAGGATGTCTCGGTATTAACTTTGCTAGCTGAGATTCTATATGGCTATTAGATATGATTTCAACCAATCCTATGGATGGATACACCTGGCCTTATTTCATATGAAGGTATTATAAACATTCTGTTATGGGCTCTAGAGGATATGACTATGAGTATATAGATTCTCATTGAAAGCTTACTGATATTGGGAGAGGTGAGATGGGTAGTGAGGTTGTGTGTAGGTTACAGGGTCCGTGTTTTAATGGTATCGTCTCTTGATTGGCTAGCCAATGGGTGGTGAGAAATGGTTGGGGTAGAGTTGACTCATGATGCGAGGACAAGATCCTCCCAAGTTCCATCTTGAAAATCCTTTATGGAAAAACCATGAGGATCAAATTCAACGGAAACATTATTATCAAGAGTAAGTTGGCGTACAAAAATACGATTTTTAACAAAGGGAGTGTATAAAATATTGTTTAGGTGCATAGGTTTTGTCGTTAGAGGTAAGATTGTGTTACATGATTTGAGAACTCGCATGTGATTACCATTCCATACAAGATCCATAGATCAAATTCAACGGAAACATTATTATCAAGAGTAAGTTGGCGTACAAAAATACGATTTTTAACAATGGGAGTGTATAAAATATTGTTTAGGTGCATAGGTTTTGTCGTTAGAGGTAAGATTGTGTTACATGATTTGAGAACTCGCATGTGATTACCATTCCATACAAGATCCATAGACCGGAGAGTTTCCAATCAACCGCCTATTTTGAGGTCCCGAAGCCCGGGAGGCAGAATTGGTCTAGGGATCCATGGAGCAGCCCAACCTGTCTAGGTTGGATATGAACAAGGTCGAGCAGCTCGGTAGATGTAAGGAGTAGGCCACTGAGGTTATGTAATGAATTCCTTAAAAATTTATGTGATGTTTGGTTGGTGACTTTAATATAAGGAATTGAAATTTTTATAAAAGTAAGTTACTATGTTACCCCTTATCATCGAATACCCACTCCCTTCCCTGTATCGTCTTCCCCAACCCTACAAAATAAAAGAACTTTAATGCTCCAGTGATCATCAAATTAAAGCTTTAATACATGACCATATCTCATCATCAAATTGAAGCTTTCAACCCAAATATCCCATTGAAGATTTCAAATTCATTAATGCTTCGAAGATTTCAAATCTATGACCATCTCTCCTCATCAAATCAAAGCTTCAACTACCAAAGCTCCTCATATCTTTATCATCTTTGTGTGGTTTTCTTTTAATGTCATGTTTAGTTTGCTTTTTGTCATCATTTATTCATCATATTTTGATATTTTGATTTCTAGAATCTCTAAATTGATGTTGCAAGACCATATTGAAGGTCGCATTGCAATTGATTTGATATATAAAAAATAGTTCTTGGGCTTTCTTCTAATTTTTAATTTTGTGAGGCCGAAAACAAATATTGTTTGAACCTATTGGACTTGTTTTCATTTGGTGAATTTGCTAGTTGGTTATTTAATGAAATACGAGTGTTCTTTGATTAAAGTGCTTGTGTATGGAAGTGTCCATTCTAGATCCTTTTTATAATCAAAATCCTAATACAAATTGTATATAATAATCATCTTGTTTTGTAAATCATATAAAACTTCCAACTTTAATCAGATATCCTTATAAAAGTAGTGCGGTGGTTTTGGGAAAAGATTGGGGTGGATGATGGTGATGTTGCCATTAAAGAAGATATGATTGGAAAAGAGTTGGGCGATGTTGACTTGCGACGAACGACAACATGGATAGTTGCCAGTGAGGATTGTTGACAACAACCGTTTGGATAACATTGATGGGGATGACAATTAGAGCATCTCCTACGCGGGTCTTCGAACGCCTTTGGATGTAATGTCTGCGGCACCCTGACATTGGAGATTGTGTGTGAGTACGTTTGGCTGGTAAGACATTCAAAACACCATATGGATCCAAACGAAGGGGAGGTGGGCATCTTAAGCCCCTTACATGTTAAATATATATATTAATATTTTTTTACACCATACTAATCATATAATATACACACTCACATAAAAATTTATTTATTAATTAAAACAAAAACAATCTAAAACGAATCTTTTATTAATTATATATTAATATTATGTTTTGTTCTTACCATATTAATATCAATTTGTGGACACTAAGAGCAGCTCTCGATAAATACTTGTATCATGACCTAATTTGATTAATCAAGTGATTTAATTAACAAGAAACAAAAAATTCAATCACTAAATAACTTCCAAGACTTAGGATATCTCAAGAAAACAATAAAACACAATTAAGAACACGAAACTCGAAACTAAAACCTAAAATACAATCTTCGTATATCTTCTTTTTTGTTGATCGGCAAATGTGCGACTTGTTTCGGATGATAGGTGTTATTTTAATCGGATCCACCTATTCGTTTTTCAGCTGGAAACACCCCCCAAACCTTTCAAGAGGAAATTCATTGCTAAAAAAACCTCCTGACTCGAATTTGAGTATTTTGCTCAGAGTGAGATTTGAATTCAATCATCCATGACCTTCCAATATTTACATGTCATTGTTATTTTAACTTAACCAGTTGAGTTAAAGATCATTAGTTTTTATATATCCAAAGCAACCATCTAGATAGAAATCTAACTAACAACGTGTAATAATTTCATAAAACAAGTCACATAAGTTATTTTTGAAAAGTTACTTTTCAAAAATAACTTCTACTAATTTTTTAAAATCAACTTTTTAATTTTTATCTAAACATATTTATTAACTTATTAACTTTTAAAAGTTATAAGTTATAAGTCAATCAAAAAGTAAATTTCCTAAAAATACCCGAATGGTTTAATATCAAAAAACACATAAAAAAGATCAAGTAGAGGTGAAAAACCGATGAAACCAAAAGGGAGAAAGTGAAAATAAATGTCGTATTTAAAACGCTACTTTTCAATCCAACAAAAACCCTCATTCTTCAAAAACCTAAACCCTCGCAAATTTCGTGACGGCGGAACCCTAATTCTTTCCGTCAATACCTGCTCAAAAACTCCTGTAGTTTTAGGGTTTTCCTGAACATTTTACCGTTCACCGTCAGCATGGCCGCCGGCGCTCCTCCGGCAGATGGTATATTCCGTCAACTCGTACTTTCTTCAACGATTCGTTATCGTTTTCCCTTGATTTGAACTGGGTTAATCTGTTATTTTTGTGGAATCAAGATTCTATGCTATTTGTTTAAGTGATTGTTAGTCTGTTGTTTATAATTTCTTTTTATGCAAGAGCTTGGTTTATTAGATCTGTCGCTTTTCTGGGGTTAGGGTTTTACTCAGGGTTCATTTTTATGCTTCTGCTACTTTTAATAACAGTCTTGTTTATAAGCATCTGGATTCCGCTAACTTTTTTGATACAGATGCTGCTGATCTGTTGAAGAATTTGTCATTGGATTCTCAAACTAAACCTTCACAAACAATTGATCTCGTTAAGAAGGTGAGAGTTCTTCGTGTTATGTGGTTTTGTTCAAAGATTATGTTCGTAATACATTTTATGTTGATGGTAGTTTAGACTAAACAAGTCTAATTATGTTGGTTGTGTTTATGATTGTGATTTCAGCCTTCTGTGGACGCTGGCAACGGTCAGATTCAGCCTGGCAATAAGGCTGTAACCCCTTTGGTCACTGACTTCATGGATCCAACATTGGCTTATTATCCCACCTATTATTATGGAGGTAGTTAATGCTTGCTTAAAAATCAGTTGTGTGTTTAGTAGGTACAGTTTCTTATTTTTTTATGCATTTCTTGTAGGCTATGATGGGGCTACAAATGATTGGGATGTTTACCCTCGATATATGTTTCCTGATGGAGTTGATTTGGCTCATGTAAGAACATGTTTTGCCTTTAAAACTATACTTGGATTTGCGTTTTGTTTTCTGACTGTCGTTTGTTTGTTTTTTTTAAAATTTTTTATTGCAGGGTGTTTATGGTTATGGTTATGCACCATATGGAAATTATTCTCCTGCTGGTTCACCTGTGCCAACAACTCCTCATGATGGTCAACTCTATGGGGCGCAACATTATCAATACCCTATTCAATATTTCAACCCATTGACTCCAACCGGTGGTCCTTACCCTGCTACTGCCTTTCCTTTTAAAGATGAGAAGACGACGCCTGCACTCTCTGACCAGCCATCTTTAGCCGATGACACAATTAAAGGAAGTGTGGGAAACGGAGTGGGTCCCAAGGGAAACACTGGCCCTGCACCTGTTAAGCCAACACCATATCCAATGTCTGGGTTGAGTACATCAACTGGGTATATAAATAGAATATACCCAAACAAGTTTTATAGTCAATATGGAAACACATACGGGTCTGGTTATGGTTATGGAATGGATGCTTATGCCTTACCTACTAATGGGCGTGGGTGGTTAAGTGTTGATAACAAGGTCAAGCCTAGAGTGCGAGCTGGTGGTTTATTTGGGTACAACAACGAACATAATGATGGTCTAAATGAGCTAAACCGGGGTCCTAGGTCTAGAACCACCAAGAACCAAAAACCATCAACACCAATTGTAATAGCTGTTAAGGGCCAAAATATAAGTTTCTCATCTTCTGATGATGTTAAAGATGAGTCAATAGAAGTCAAAGAGGTCAAGGTGACCCCCGATAGAGAGCAATACAACAAGACAGACTTTTCTGAAACGTATGCCGATGCCAAGTTCTTTATAATCAAGTCTTATAGTGAAGATGATGTTCATAAGAGCATTAAGTATAATGTTTGGTCTAGCACACAAATTGGAAACAAAAAACTTGATGCTGCATACCATGAGGCTCAGCAGAAATCTGAAGGGTGTCCTGTTTTTCTCTTTTTCTCGGTAAGATTTTCTGTCACTCTTTAATATTATTTTGTTGTTTTTTTTATTGTAATGATGACTTATTAAAATGCTGTAGGTTAATACAAGTGGACAATTCGTGGGTGTAGCTGAGATGGTGGGACCGGTTGATTTTAACAAAAGTTTAGAGTATTGGCAACAAGATAAGTGGATTGGATGCTTTCCTGTAAAGTGGCATATTGTTAAGGATTTACCAAACAGCTTGTTGAAGCACATCATTCTTGAATACAATGAAAATAAACCTGTTACGAATAGCAGGGATACCCAAGAGGTATGATTTTAGTAAATTATATGAACATACGTCTGGTATTTTATTTAAATTGCTTTTAGGTTGATTAATCTTTTTTCTATGTTCAGGTAAAGTTAGTTCAGGGATTGCAGATGATTAAAATTTTTAAAGAACATTCAAGCAAGCAATGCATTTTGGATGACTTTGAGTTTTACGAGGATCGACAGAAGAAAATTCAGCAGAAGAAGGCAAAGCAGCAACAGTTTCAGAAACAGGTAGGTTGATTTTATTAAATGTTTTGCCTGTATGAATGATTATGGGATTTTTTAACATTGTTTTTGGTGTTTTTAGTCATGGGAAGGAAAACCAATCATAGATAAGAAGATCAAAGAAGGAATTGAAGGGGTGGTTTTGAAATCAGTTGATGGTATGTCAGATTTGGTTAATGAGGTCAAACTTGTGGATAATGTGCAAGATGACGTTGCTAAACCAGCGGGAATGAATGTTGTTTTAAATGGGATTGCAAATGCTTGCTAGAATATAGCAATGTTTTTTGGGTTGATTTTTGCCCATATAGTCAAAGGTGAGAAAAAGTACAAGAAGAAAAGTTTTGCAACTAGCAAAATAGGTAAATGTGATCTTGAGGAATCCCAATGTTTTTTGTGATGTTTCAGGCCATTTTATAGTGTTTTAGCTTCAATATCCTCTCTAGATCCTGTTTAGTTTTTTTTTAAATCAGCTTTAACCTTTTCTTCTTTTTGTTTAGTTTTGAGCTTTCACTCCTTTTAGCTCTTTTTTCAGTACTGTATCGTCTCATTGTGCTTGGTGTCTAGTTTCTTTCTTTGGCTATCATTTCTTGTAATTCCTAGATCAGCAATACATAGTGCAAGTGTGAATGAATGTTAGCAATTGGCAAGTGGAAAGTATTAGTTGATTTTGAGATGCTTTTGATCAGTTGCAGATATCTGTATTTATTAATGCTTTAAACAGATCTAATAACAGCATCATTGAAATAAATGATAGCATATAGATAAGCAGCTGAAGAATGGGCAAATGATGAAAACAATTAGCATCACATTTATGCAGTAGATCTTAGGAAACTGTGACCTGCAAATTAAAATCTGTGATATTTTGTTGGGACCTAGTGAGTTTTGCAGCTGTAAAAATTAAACAAAACAAGTGCTGAATTTTGTTGGGACCTAATGAACTCACAAGCCTAAGAGAGCTTTATGGTTTTCCTTTTGGTTTGTTGACAACAAAAAAGTTGATCATTTGTGAAAACAAAAGTTGAGGTGTGCTAAAACACATGCTAAGAATGCTGGGACCAAAATCAATACCAAATATAAAATGACAGAAGTGAAAGAAAACATGTTTCAAATATACATGTTTTCGTACCTTTAGTCTTCAATTTTAGTCATTGTACCAACTGGAATTAAAATATTTAGTTGATTTTGTAAAACTTAACCCAACACAAGCTGTGTTTAACTTGATTTCGAGTAGATAGCACACCATTTAAGGCTCGTGAATTTTCTGGTATCTATAATCAAAGTTAAGTCTACAAACCTCATATCGTATGCACTCTCAAACTTTCAAAAAAAGCATTTTATTAAAGACCATAAAGAGCGATTCAGATAGCAACATAACAAATACCCAAACCCTGTTAGAAGCTGAAAAACTATATAAAAGAAAGAGATGGGCATCCATCCACCCACAACATTTTCAAATCTGAATTCTCCTATTCTACATGCCAGAACCCAAGATGACAGCTATGGCCACTGCAACCTTCCAAACGCTTCTTGGGTACATTCTCTAAGAACAGATCCAGTCAGGCGGCGACCATCAAGAAATGCAACTTGACAATTTTACAACTCGAGTGGTTGGGGTGTCGCTACCCATGCAGATGGCTGAATTCAGTAACCATTAGCAGCACCATTAACTGTAATATTGTTCTCTGCAGGTTTCCCTTCTCCGTTTATATGAACAGAAGTAGCTTCCTTCACAACTTCCTGATGACCTTCTGATGACTTAGGTGGTACAACCTCTGCTTTAATTCCCTGAAACTGCTGTAGCTTTGCCTTCTTCTCTTGAATTCTTCTTTGTCGGTCCTCATAGAAGTCAAAATCGTCTAAAATGCATTGCTTGCTAGATTCTTCTTTGAAGATTTTTAACACCTGCAATCCCTGTTCTAACTTCACCTAAACAAATATGTATATGATTAATCAGTGGGACTAGAATTATTGATATATCTAACAAATTCTATAACAGAAAATACCTCTTGTGTATCCCTGCTATTAGTGACTGGCTATTCTCATTGTTTTCTAGAATTATGTGCTTCAACAAGCTGTTTGGCAGATCCTTAACAATATGCCACTTTACAGGAAAACAACCAATCCATTTATCTTGTTGCCAGTATTCTAAGCTTTTGTTGAAATCCACTGGGCCAACCATCTCGGCAACACCAACAAATTGTCCACTTGTATTGACCTAAAAGCGTAAAGATTATATGATTGTATAGTGAGAAACAATAAGCAGTAGAACAAAGTCAAATCCAAAACATGCAAAATGCTTACTGAAAAGAAAAGAAAGACTGGGCATGATGCAGACTTCTGTTGGGCCTCCTGGTAAGCAGCATCAAGTTTCTTGTTTCCATTTTGTGTACTGGCCCAAACGTTGTACTTTATGCTTTTGTGAACATCATCCTCGCTGTATGATTTAATTACAAAAAATTTTGCAACTTCATAAATGTCAGGAAAATCAGGTTGGTTGTATTCCTCACGGTTTGGGGTTGAACCCACCTTCTCCACAACCTTTGGCTCCTTTTCAACACCATTCGTAGGTGTAACAGTAATATTTTGACCCTTATCAGCCGGAGTGATCGGAGTCAAAACCTTTTGGTCCTTAACAGATCGGGTTCTTGGCCCACGGTTTAGCTCGTTTAAACCATCAGCGTTTTCATTGTTGTATATGGAGTAACTGTTGCCTCGTCCTCTAGGCTTGTACTTACTATCTGTTGCTAACCAACCACGGCTATTAATTTGTGAATCATACCCATAGAAAGATTGATAATCCCCTCCATACTGGTTGTATAACTTGTTTGCATACATTTGGTTCATATACCCATCTGCTGTTTTTACACCTGTCATTGGTCTTGGACCCTGAAAACCATTTAACAAATACAACTTCAAAACATTAGAATTTTAGAAATGTTAATATTCTTAGAAACCTGAGTAAAAAAGGTTTGCATACCATGACATGAAAATTAGAACGAAGGTTTTGATTTCTTGATACAACCCCATTCCCGTTGGTAACAAACTTGGAATTGTTTCTTGTTGGTCCATCAGAGTGCAATAGGCCGTCTGACCAGGGAATTGAAGAGTGCATCCCATCGAAACCGTATATTGGATCTTGAAATCCGTTCTGTGAACCCCTTTTGTATGAACCCTTTGCACTAAAGGTTGAATTTTGATATGGTGCTGGTCTCACAAGGGCTGAACCAGTGGTTCCCTTGACACCATTAGTTGAATCCACAGTCAAAGGTGGCTGGTCAGCACCTGCAGATGGTGCATTCTCACCCTTAGGAGAGATTGCAGCAGATGAGTAGGGTCCACTGGTTGGAGTCATTGGTTGGAAATACGGGCTAGGGTATTGAAAATGTTGCGCTCCATAGAGTTGACCATCATGACCAACCGTTGGCAAAGGAGAACCAGCAGGTGAATAAGGCCCATATGGTGCATAACCATAACCATGATACATATCCCCGTAGACTCCCTGTAACAAAATCATAAACAATGTTATCACAAAAAACTTCAGCTAGTTATAACAAAAAACAATACAAGCAAATCTTACATGGGACGCGTCAACTCCATCAGGATTTACATATCTTGAATAGTCATCCCAATCCTTGGTATTTTCATCGTAACCTATAAAAAGACAACTATAACAATTAACGATCTATAACTAAATTCAATCAAAAAGTAGCAAGCTTGCAAAGAATTACGTGTATAAAATAGAAAAACAGCTTCCTGATCTAGTGATCTACATATAAATCAACATCAATTACCTCCGTAAATATAAGCAGGAGAAGCATAACCATTGGGATAATGAGCCACAGTCGGATCCATGAAATCTGGAATCACAGGGGTAACACACCTATCTAAAGGTTGGTTCTGACCATTCCCGGTGTTGGGAGTATAACCTGAAGGCTACATTATCATCACACACATTTAGCATGAAACTAGGCTCTAAAAATATGAGCAATAAACTAACAACTAACACATAAAAAAACACTATAGCATATTGTTGATTAAACCCTACGACTCACCTTCTTAGTGGGCTCAGGAATTTCTGATGTCTTTGATTGAGCATCCAGTGATAGATTCTTAAGAAAATCAGCAGCTTCTGTAGCCGAAAAAGTAAAGGAAATCCACTTCTTTCAAAATTCAATTCGTAAGTTGAATCAACATACAGAAATTAATAACATACATAAACACACCAATCTTCTAAGCCCTGGAAATAAAATTAATATAAGAATTACCCAAATTAAGATCCAACAGAGCATGAAACAAGAACAACATAGCAAAATCAAATACATAAGTCGAAAGCAGTTGAATTTTCGAACTTCAATTTCATGTAACATACACCCAACACCTGAACATCACTCAGATCAATAAACACGAGATTTAAACTTCTCACGAGCAACACAGTTCGAATCACGATACATCTACAACAAATTAATCGTAAACAAAAGGATACGATCTGCAGGAGGAGCAACAGCGGCCATAATTGGAGCTAACGGGTGGATAGATCTTGAAAATTAGGGCGCCAAACCCCTGTAAGTCTAGGGTTTTGAAAGGGGATAAAGAGAAACCCTAGAAAAGATAGAACGAAAGGAGGTTCAGCCGCCACGAGGGTTTGGGGTTTTGAAGAAAGAGGATTTGATTTACTGTAGATGTGATTCAAATAGCACCACGCCCTTTGCACGTGTACTTTTATAATTTAATATTACATATATTATTATTTCATATCCCGAGAAGTACGTCGTTGTTTTCTTTCACCGTTATCGATATGTTTGTAGCATTCTTCTCATACATTTCAGAGCCGCTACCTCGATAACAACCTCATTCCTTCCCACTCCTTGCCACTTTCACTCCATTCATCCTTATATACAAGATTTATATTTAAGTTGAGTCGTTTTATATATTTTTTTTTGTGGTTGGTTGTAAATATCTGTCATGATTATCTATTATGATAATATGTTAGGGATGAGTGGAATTATGTTAATCTGAAAATAACGAATACACAAACATATATTATATTACGAGTGTTGATAGCTTTTATAAAGATTTGTGTGTATTGAAATGAAAGATTGTATTTTCACAATTCATTCATACACGTCTTGGTGGTTACATGGCGAGTGACCCAAAGAAAATGTTATAATGGACACATTAAGGAATATATTCATTTAGATGTTGATAGTTATAAGAAAAAACTTTCAGACTTGTTGATTTGTAAGTTCCAAATAAAACTTGGCGTTCTATTGGGGCATATAGGAGTTCACAAATACATTGTCACACCCTAGGTGTGTACCTCCGCCGAGTAGTAGTCACAGATGATGGAACAAGAAGAAAGAAGACGAACTAAGCCTTGCTTTTCTAACGTATTTTAACAATTTGAGATTTTTTTCAAATAAATTTCTATCCTACCCTTTAAGTACATATCGCCCGTCTAAATAAGACAACAAAAATACAATATTATCCGTCTATATAAGACGGCAAAAATACAATATCATTAGTCTACGCAAGGGATCCTCTGGTCGAGTCATTTTTTTTACATTAACGTCCTTTAGAGTTATGAGATGAAAATCCCATTTCCGACTTCAATTTGATTTTGTATGACATATTGTAACCCTAGATTCACTATACCTCGAGTTGGACGAGGAGTTGTTTAATTTTATATCCATTTATTTTTTTATAGAGGTTACCCTTGTGACTATACATGTATTCTTTTTATATTGTATTTATAGTTTCTATATTTGAATTATGTAATGCTTTGTTTTTTATTCTAATGAAAATGTTAGCTTTCTTTGTGTTTTGGATATTAATTTTATATTTAATAAAATAAATAATTGGTTGAGGATACTTACAAGTCATTTCACTAACAATAGTAGTTAAATATAGTTTAAAAGATGAAAATAAGAAGTGAACAATTTTAAAAATATTTAAAAAATACTTAAAGAATATTTATAAGTATGACTCAGAAAAGATGAACACATCAAATGGTTAACATGGAATAGTTAAAGATAAAATCAAGATAGACAACAAGTTTAAAAATAGTTAAGAGAATTATAATTACCACTCACACGATGAACACAACGTCACATCATTAAAAGTGATGAACACAACATGTAGTTAATGTTACCCGAAACAAGAAACATATTTCAAATCTTTATCCCTCACGTGGATAATAATGGTCCATGTATTTAGAATTTATTCTTTTATTTTTTTAACAATTTATATGTGAGGAAGCATTGCTATAACAAGATTATGTATAAAATAAGAATGTAATCATTAAAATGCAATTACATAAATGCATCATGCTGTATCATTTTTAGTATATAAGATTTATACGTACATACTTGATCATTCTGAAAAATATACATCTCTTGTGTTTTATCATATATTTTTTTAAAAACCAAAAATACATTTATTTTTTTACTTTGTGTGAGATACAAAATGCTATTATATAAACGTTTACTCCAATGTATTACTAAATTATCAATACTAGTGCTCTCAATTGTCATAACTCGTAACATTCAACATAAAACTAAGTTTGAAAAAAAGGCATCGAATATCATGGATAATATTCCCAATATTATTAAGACATTGATCCACCCACAAGCTGACACGTATCACCAGATAACTGAATTCCCACAGTCCATCTACAACCACTGATCACTCAACTGTAATCTTTCTTCCTTCAATCCAATAACCATTCATCCCCAATGACCATTTTGAGCTCCAAATTGCAGTCACACTTCAACTGAATCAACAATGGCAACTGCCCCCAACAGCTACCCATCACTCTGTTCGTCACCGCCATTACCCAGAACACCAAACCCACCAACAAAGCAAACGTTGTGTTTGATAGCATCTCAATTCAAGCAAACATCGAGCAAGAATCCCCAAAATCTGAGAGCTTCAATCAGGTTATGTGATTCGAGATGTGGGAAACGGTCGGTTTTTATTGTTAGGGCATCGGGTGAAAATGGTGGGGAGGAATCGCCCGCGGAAGAAGAGAAGTATGAAGAATATGAGGTGGAGATTGAGCAGCCTTTTGGTTTGAGGTTTGCTAAGGGTAGAGATGGTGGAACCTACATTGATGCAATTGCACCTGGAGGATCTGCTGACGAGACTAAGATGTTTACTGTTGGGGATAGAGTTTTGGCCACCAGGTATTCGATGAAATGCTTAAGTCATTTGTAGCCATTTTGATATGAAAATTTGTATTGATATGCAGATTTTAGTCTTTTGTGCTATTGTTTCTCTGATCTTTTAGCATCAAGTCATTATCTTTCTTTCTATTGATTTGCGTAGAAATCACCTTAAAGTGAAGAAAAAGTTAAGTTATGCAAGTGTCAATTAGTATGATTTGCAGAGTAATACATTAACTTGGGTAGAAACCATTGATTCTCTAGCATAATGAACCCCTTTTATAAGCTTAGTCATATCTATGTAATTGAATGGAAACACAAATGCTGTTTTGGCCTTCTAGGGCATTGTTTTAACATGTTGGTTGAATGCTTATAAACAAGTGATTTTATCTTGTCTATGTATGGATAGACCTCTTGCATCGTTAGATCTTTTTTCTTGAATTCCTTATGAAAATGGGTGGTTGAAAATGTTGTAATCAAATGCTAAAATGTTGCAGTGCGATGTTTGGAACAGAGATATGGCCTGCAGCTGAATATGGAAGAACAATGTACACCATTCGCCAAAGAGTTGGGCCTTTGTATATGAGAATGCAAAAAAGATATGGTTAGTTCACATTTTAGTATTTACTCTCACCTATAATGATACTCTCTTAAGGGGGGTGTTTCTGATTGCATTTTGAACTAAGAACTTGAAACTGTTCATTTGAAACAACTTATTTCACTCATAATTAACAAGATAAGCTGTTTGGATAGGCAATTTTAAACACTCTTAAAACATTTATTGCTGTATCAAAACACAATGAGCCAATAAACAATTTCAGTTAGCATTCTCAAACACACTCTTGAACATTTGTAACTAGCTTTAGTCATTTTACAAAAAAAGATACAAACTGTAGATGTTTTAATTTTATTCTCCCTCGACCTTTTTTTTTGAAATTATATGATATGATTTGTAGGGAAGAGGGAAGATATGGGTGAGCTGACAGAAAAGGAGATCATTAGGGCTGAGAGAAATTCAGGAGTAGTTAGCGGTAGAGTTAGAGAAATCCAAGTAAAGTTTCCTTGCCCAAAATTACAGTGAAGCATGCATTCTAATGTTTTGTTGCTAAAATTGTCTGTGTTTGATTGATGTTCTTTTAATCAGATGCAAAATTACTTGAGGAAGAAGGAACAAAAGGAAAATCGAGAAAGGGAGCTTCGTGAAGGCTTGCAGCTTTATAAGTAAATAACCTGTGACTAACCACTTTTAGGGGGTGTTTAGGATTGCTTATTTAAACAACTTATCTGCTCATTTTGGGTGAATAAAGGGCTTATCTTATCTATAGGGTGAAATAAGTTGTTTTCCATAAGTGGGTTGAGATTGCTTATTTCACTCTGAATTATTCTTGGTGGATTCAATAAGCTGATAATTTGCTTCTGCATACTGAAGGGGATGCTTTTAATATGAAGATTTCTCTTGATTATTTGTTTAGGAGTGGAAAGTATGACGAGGCATTGGAAAAATTTGAGTCTGTTTTGGGGTCAAAACCAGAGTCTAATGAAGCTTCAATAGCAAGTTACAATGTTGCATGCTGCTATTCCAAGCTTAACCAGGTATAATATTATAAATTACATGTGGCAATTTTTGACTTATGAATGAGTTGATGTGGTATACTGTCATTCTCTAATGGGTCAAATGTGTAAGGTCAAAAGAATCAGGTTAAAGAAAACAGGTCAAATCAAACTCCATCACACTCACACTAATTGCTTGTTAAAAGGTAAAAGAAATGGATAAAAGGTGTTTCAGGTCAACCTTTCCTAATGGGTTCCAACCCCTTTACAAGGACTTAGCTGTTTGCCAACCCTTCTGATTCGACTAACGCACAATGTGATAGCTAATACCTGCTCATCTTTAATATGCAAATGACAGATACAAGCTGGACTTTCGGCCCTAAAAGATGCTCTGCAGGCAGGATATGAAGATTTCAAGGTACTTGTAACCTTTATTTTTTTATTTTTAGGTACTGTATCTTTGTTAACAAGCTTTTAACAACTATTACTAACACTGCAGCGGATCCGTACCGACCCAGATCTAGAGAATCTAAGAAAATCCGAGGAGTTTGATCCCCTGGTTAAACAATATGACGAATCATTCATCAATGAGAACGCTTTAAATGCCATTAAATCATTGTTTGGATTCAACAAGAAATAAAATCAACTTCTGTAAGTGAGAATTTACCTGAATCAAACACCCACCGGTTTTTTGTTTATAGAATATGTTCATAAATCTTAAATGAAGCTTGATGTATGTATATTTTTTTGTTATTGCTCAACTATGTACAAACTAATTGATATTTAATAATCTTTTAGCATTGATACATAACCAAACTGATACATACTTGATAGAAAATCTTCAAACTTGATGAGGATGGAGTCGAATTGGGAGTCCCTTTACCGGGGTAGCCAAAGGATCGTACTCTATTTTCTCATCAGGAATTAGTAGGTCCCACTTATACTTAGTCACAATGTTGTGTAGGAACACAAGTATTTGCACACGTGCTAGTTCTTTCCCTAAACACATCCTAGGACCGCCTCCAAACGGAACATAAGTGAATGGTGTGGGTCCTGTTCCTTCAAATCTTGAAGGATCAAATTTCGTAACATCTGGGAAGTTTTCTTCTTCCTTATGTGTCATGGCTGCACTCCATATTATCTGGAATTCACAAAATGAACACAGCATTGTGTATTTTACTTTGGTCAGTCAAGAAAGCACACAGAAAGCATATATAGGGCTGGTAAGATGGACACTTGGGGTAACGGGTTAAATTGAGTTATTAAGTATGGGTCATAACAGGCTGAGTGGGGCCAAGTTGACCGGTAACCCCTTTAAAAGGTTGTATACTTGTACGGATTAAAGGTGGATTTGGACCACTTTCAACCTGTTTTAACTCTTGGTTAAAAAACTTATTGAACTGACACATTTGAGATAAAATACAACCCCAATAGACATATTCACAAGTAAATTGGTTTCGTAAGTAATTTAGTTGAACTTGCAGACTAGTGTACCTTCCATCCTTTGGGGATTGTATAACCTGCATACTCAAAATCTACTAGGGCCTCGCGAAAAGCTCCAGTCACAGGTGGATTTAATCTGAGTACTTCACATACTACATTCCAAGAGTATCTCATCTTCTTTACGTCCTCCCAGTTGAGCTCTTCACCTGGTAGTTTTCCCTCCAAAATGCCCATTTGCTCTAGTGACATTCATAAAAAAGCATCATCAATCTCACGTATATGGATTAAAAAACTTGAAATTATGTAAATATATACATGTATGTATGAATAGCAGAGAATGACCTTTCAACACATTTTTGTAAACATCCGGGTGTTCTCCAAGACTCTTCATGAGCAATGTTATGGAAACAGCAGAAGTATCATGTCCGGCAAAAAGTAGCAACAGTACGTTATTTGCAATCTCCATTTCAGACAAGAACCGACCATTTTCATCCGACGATAGAAGCAAATGTGACAAAAGGTCTTCAACAGATGATGCATTATCTTGTTTCAGGGCCTGTTTCCTTTGGTTGATGATCATGATCAGTTGTTTTTTAATAGCAACTGCTGCTCTTTTAGCCCGGTAAAAACATGTCCCTGGGATATTGATAGGCAGCCCCCCGAGCCCTTTTAGGAACGTGTTGAATAAAGATCCAAGTTCTGCAGCATGTTTCGGATCATCGAGGCTTAAAAACAGACGGCATGCAAGCTCGAATAAATATGGTTTCACCGTGTCGAAAACTTTCAGCTCACTCCTGCCTTCACAACAATCAATCCTAATTTTATGATGCATTAAGAAACACAATGAACGATATAGAGTGACATCTCTTATTTAAATTAGGTTGTAGAAAAACTATAACATGTTCGATATGATATAAAAGGTTAAAAGTGATTTTTTAAAGTGTAAAATACTCCTCTCATTTATTATTAAAATATTATAATTGTATGGTTACACATGTTAAAACCGGTAACTACAACACTTTTGATACATATTATTTTATCGCTTTTAATATAATATGGCTTTGTAATTGTATATGACTATGACTTGCAAATATATTGATCTAACCACGCTCAAGCTCGATCATACCATCTTAGCCTTAGGTTGAACTAAATTTTGATGGCTTGCTAACTTTGACGGTGTGCATTCAAGCTATTCTCGGGGTGGCTACGAGTTTAAATAACCTATAATCAAGCTCAATATACTTCGACTCTGATGAATTCAAATTTATAAGTTGATAATTTATTTGTAGTCTTAATCTTTATTACTATTTAATTTAAAACATCTGCGCAAAAATAGTAATTTAAGTGATTTTTGTAAGATGCGCTTTTTGACCTTCTACACTACAATTTCCTTCATCTCCACGGTAAATTACGGCGACCCTCATGACTGACCTCCCGCCTCCCTTCTAGCAAAATATCATCGATCAACGATTGAATGGGCATAAGAGGCCCCCATTCAAACCCCTTGCCCGGTTCTATTTTCCGCCGCAGATGTATATATAGCGTCGCACGCCCAATCGAATACCCCTTCCACTCCACTATAGTCCGACCTCAAAAACTCAAGTGCTCTTAATAACATATTATACAGGTAAAGGTACGTTAAGATCATAACTAAAACTAGTAACTAAATACATTTAATGTTTTATTTGTTTAACTCATATAATATACGAGTTTACTAAACGTAATAACTAAATATACATTAAAACCAGGTTAACCATATTACATTTGTACCCATTGTTTTAAATGTATTAATGATTTTGAGTCGATAACTCGTTCGCAATGAAAATTGATACCTTCCCATTGATTTTGCATATGGAGACGAGTTACCACTTCCATGGTGTGAATAAACCGATTCGATAACACATCAGGGCCAACATACGCCATCATCATCTTCCTCAACCATTTGGCTTCATCTCCTCTGCTTGTATTCAAGCATTTTCCGAACAGCCTGCTGATCGCCTCCGGCCACCACGACGCCACCACTTTGCTCTCGTTTCCGTACAAAAACTTGTTCCCCTCAGGCCCACAGAACACCGCCATACGGTGCCCTAACAACGACGTTTTGAAAACAAAACGACTACCATGTCTATCGATTCTATCTCGTACGAATTTCTCCGGTGTTCCGTCTCTTTGCGATTGAAGGTACTCTAGAGTTTCGCCGATTAACGGCCATCCGAAGCTTCCAGGTGGAAGGTTGTGAGTGGTTGCTGGTTTTTTGCGGTGGATTTGGAGGAGGAGGAGGAAGAAGGCGGTGATGAAGAGGAAGAAGATGGTGAGCATCGTGGTGGAATTACAGTGACAAGGTAATTGCTATGAATCTGACATGATTAACCTGTTTTTTTAATTGAGGTTTGATTTCGATATCATTATTATTTAAATTAGGGTTTTAACTGTATGCGAATTGGAATCTTGTGTTGAAAAGATGAAGGATCTCGCATCATAGGCTGGATTAATAGATGAAAGGTCAACATCTTGATCATATATTTTTGGTTTTGATCTGTTCTTTCTGTTGAAGTATATATATAGAATGCTGATGTTGATTGTTAGAATAGTCTTAGTTGTTTATACTTGGGTTTTTAGTTGTCTGACTTGTATCAAACAGGTATCATTAAATTCGAATATATATATATATATATATATAGAATGCTGTCTAATAAGCAGGTATCATTAAATTTGACATGCTTAATCAAACAGACAGTGTAAAAACACTAACATTAACAAGTATGGTTGACAATTGTTTAGCATTTACGTAACCAAACTGATAAAGTGATAAATGATGATCTTCAAACTTGATGAGGATGTAGTCGAATTGAGAGTACGTTTACCGGGGTAACCTTAGGATCATACTCTATTTTCTCATAAGGAATTAGTAGGCCTTACTTAAACTTCGTCACGATGTTGCGTAGGAACACACACACACGTGTTTGCACACGGGCTAACTCTTTATACGAACACATCCGTGGTGTCGTGGACCCCTTCTATGCGGAAAGTAGGTGAAGGGCCCGCTCCTTCAAACCTCAAAGGATCGAAGTTTGTGACGTTAGAGTATTCACAACCCATTTCTCATCTTTATCTATATAATTACACTATAAATCATTATTTTTTTCTCTTTTTTTTCTACTTTATTATTACTTTTTCTTCTTCTTTCACTCACAACCATTTAAAATATATTAAAAATATTATAGGGTTTTGGACAGTGATTTCTAAAAATACAGATTGAACAGTTAATTTATCATATTCTTCACTCACAACCATTTATAACCATACCATATAATATAAGAATTACACTCATATTATTTTAGGAAACGGGTTGTGAATGTTCTTAGTGAAATTATCTCGTGCTCATGTGTCATGATCTGCACTCCAAATAAAAGTAAACAAAAGAATATAAAAAACAGAAAAAAGAATAATACTAAGCTTTGAGGATTTTAAACATAACTTGGGGATAAGGTTATTTAATCATATCTTTTTTAAACTAATAAAAACTATAAATAATACCAGCAAATGCAACTTCTAGGTAAATAACATGCTCCAATTTGTCAACCACAAATGAGAAAATCAGAAAAGTCTAACATAGGATCTGGAGATTTGTACGAAAGGAGTAATAATAAGCTTTATTATCATTGACTAAATCGTTTACTTTATTGATTACAACATATTTTTATTAAATCAATATCCAAAAATCAAACTATTGAACTAATTTATGATATTAGAAAACAAAACCATATACGTACTTTTTCATTTCTAATATAAAGACATCTACTCATATAAATCGACACTCTTATACGTCGTGTATGGGTCTATACGCGACGTATATAGTCGAACATACTAAAAACGAGAAAAATTCAGAGGCTGTCAGAGAGCTATGCGACTCCATTATAAGACACATATATGACTATAAGACGCGTATAACGAATTTCGACACTGACTACGAAGAAAAATTCCGGGGGCTGTCAGAGGGCTATACGACACACAACCCTATACGACACATACAACCCTATACGACTCCCATCTATACGACGCGTATGGGGCTATACGACAAGTATAGAAATTTTGAAATGATGATTTAAAATATTGGGGTATCTATTTTACCAAACCCAAACATAAACCACAAATGCATCCTTTCAAAATATGGTCTTCAAAAACACCACAATTTTGAACATTATAAATTTGATAGAATGTTATTATACTTTTCTAAATCAATTTTACATACATCTTAAAGTGTAAATATATGCTATTTTCATAGGTTGGAAATTACTAGTATATTTAATTATTGTAGAAGCTCAAAAACAATACATTTAATTGAAATCGATAGTGGAGTTCACTTGTCTTTCGATACACTCAAATTCAATAGTCAAACTCCCACTACTATATTACCATTGTCCGTTGACTTCAAATCAACGACTCATTCAATTCCATTTCCCACTCCCACAATCACCAACTTCTAAGTTCAAACACACCCTCTTTCATAACTTGTACACCATGCAACAAAATCAGTATATCGCTCTAAAATTATCAATATCTAAAACCAAATTTGAACCTTTATAAATTATAACCACCACCACCCTTTACAAACAAATTCAACCCAAAACCCACCGGAAACCACCATGGCCACTGTAAACACACCACTGTCAATACTATCAATCTTCTTCATACTCAATTCCATTCCTACACCATCATTCCCCTGCCCCCTTCACCAAAAACAAGCATTACTCAGATTCAAATCCACCCTCACCTCCATTCTCGATTCCAATTCCGATTCCAATTCCGACGATTACATTCCATTTTCAGAGCTAGAATCATGGAACCCGAAGACCGATTGCTGCACCTGGGATCGCGTCAATTGCACCCGAACCAGAAACAAAACCCGAACCATCACCGAACTCCACTTATACTCCGTCGTCCCCTTGTTCGGGAATCCAGTTCCGGTGTCCTCCGATGTCTTGATCCCACTGTTTGAGATCCGGTCACTGAAACTACTCGATATCGCGATGAATTCGTTGGCGGGTGAGGTTCCAGGAGACAGGTTTGGTAATCTCACTGGACTTGTTCATCTTGACATGATGCAGAACAACTTCAACGGCTCTATTCCCCGCCAAATTTTCATGTTAAAGAATTTACAGTATCTGGACATGAGCAGTAATTCGTTGGAGGGTGAATTGGCACCAGAATTGGGGTCCTTAAAGAATTTGAGAACTCTAATGTTGAGTGTGAACCGATTCACGGGTTCGATTCCTCCTCAGGTTTTTGAACTCGAATCTCTTCGTGTTATTGATTTAAGTAACAACACCTTCACTGGTGGTTTGAGTTCTGAAGTTGGGAAGCTTTGGAATCTTGAATCATTGAAGCTGAATGAGAATTTTTTAACTGGAAACATCCCAGAGGAGATCGGGAACTTAACGAAGCTACGTGAGCTTTCGCTGGGAAGGAATCAGTTTTCCGGTGGGATTCCGGTCATGATTGGAAACCTGAAGGGTCTGGAGTCACTGGATTTGTCTGAAAATGCTTTCTCCGGTGAAATTCCGGTAGGCGTCGGAGAACTAGTGAACTTGACAACACTTGATCTGAGCAAGAACCGGTTAACCGGTCTGATCAAGTCATCGATACGAAACTTGACCCGATTAGAGACCCTGAGGATCAAGGACAACATGCTCGCCGGAGAAATCCCGTCATGGTTGTTCAAGATCAAAACTTTAAAGAAACTGTTCATTGGAGGTAAAGGGGGCAGATTAGTGTGGAATAATAAAGCAAAGATTGTTCCAAAATGCAGTCTTGAACAGATATCTATGCAGTCTTGTGGTATCTCCGGCGAAATTCCGGTGTGGATATCATCACAAAAAGAGTTAGATTTTCTTGATTTGAGTGGTAATGAATTGAAGGGTGGGTTCCCAAATTGGCTTGCAGAGATGGATGTTGGAAGCATAATCCTCTCAGACAACAAGCTCACTGGAGAACTCCCGTCTCAACTGTTTGAATCTTTAAGTTTATCAATTCTTGCATTGTCAAGAAACAATTTTTCCGGTGAGCTACCGGAGAATATAGGCAGTGCAAGAGCAATAATGATTCTTATGTTGTCCGGAAACAGTTTTTCCGGGCAAATTCCGATGTCGATAACCAATATTTACAGGCTGCTGCTTTTGGACTTGTCAAGAAACAGATTTTCCGGTGAGAAGTTACCGGTTTTTGGAGATAATCCTCTTCTTGCTTACATTGACTTGTCTTACAATGAATTCTCCGGTGAGATTCCGGTGACTTTTTCTACAGAAACTCAGATTCTTTCTTTGGGTGGGAATAAGTTTTTCGGTGAGTTGCCTAGGAATTTGACTAAGTTGATCAACCTTGAACATCTTGATCTTCATGATAACAATATTACAGGAAAGTTTCAAGATGTGATCCTTCAAATCCCAGGTCTTCAAGTTCTAAGCCTAAGAAACAATTCCCTTGAAGGGTTTATCCCGAGATCGATCTCGAACCTTACTTCTCTTCGAATTCTTGATCTCTCCGGGAACAAGTTTACCGGAAATATCCCGCCTGAGATTGGAAACCTTACGAGAATGATGGAAACACCGGACATGTTACCATCGGTCGACATCTTCAACTTCTTTATAGAGTTTCAAGACTTGATTTTAAACTGGAAGAACTCATTTCAAGGGTTGTCAAGTAGGAACCTTGATATCTACTCCTTCTTGGACTTGTCGGACAACAGAATCTCCGGTGAGATTCCGGCGACTTTAGGCAATCTCAAGGGCCTAAAACTGCTCAACATTTCACACAACAGAATCTCTGGGAATATTCCAGTGTCTTTTGGAGATCTAGAGGGTATAGAGAGCATAGATTTGTCACACAACGAGATCTCGGGTTCAATTCCTCAGTCATTTTCGAAGCTGAATCAACTGTCGATTCTTGATGTGAGCAATAACAAGCTGACGGGTAGGATTCCTGCCGGTGGACAGATGAACACAATGAATGAATTGAGTTATTTTGCAAACAACAGTGGATTGTGCGGTATGCAGATTAAAATCACATGTCCTGAGGATATACAACCATCAGATGGGCAAGAGGTGGAAGATGAGAAGCTAACATGGTTTTCATGGGAGGGAACTTGGGTCGGTTTTCCGGTTGGGTTACTTTCAACAATCTTGATCATGGGCTACTCGATGAATTTCATACATCTGTTCAAATTTTGGTGAAAATTTGTAGCCACATATTAAATTTCTAGTGTTAATAATTTTAGCAAGAAATAGGCATTTGTTTCTGTTTCTGCTTAAGTTCCCATTACACTCCAAAGGGTAAAACGGAAAGTAAAAAAAAAAAAAACAGTTACAATTCCAAACCAGAATCCAAAAAGCAACAAACTTTAGTTGAAATTCATTATGTGACCAAACCGAATGTGTGTTTCCCAGTTGTTATTTTAGAAAGAAATCGGCTTTTGTTTATGTTCCTGCATAAATTCCCATCTCACTCAAAAAGGGTGATTTCGAAAATCAAGAAAACAGTTAAAAATCTCTAACCGGAATACAAAAAGCAACAAACTTGAATAGAAATTCATTATGGGACCAAGAACAGAATGCATGTTTCCCAGTTCTAACTTTAACAAGAAGTCGGTTTTTGTTTATGTTCTTGCATAAATTCCCATTTTACTTAAAAAGGGTTATTTAGAATATCCAAAAACAGTTAAATTCAAAAAGGAACAAACTTTACTGTGATTTGCACTAGGAGACCAAAAACCAAATGTGGTAGTAGAACAAAGTGTTTGGAAAGCTCACTAATAACATAAAATTATATAAGAACACGATAGAGCTAGATTCAAAGAATTACAAAACAACATCTAAAAATGTAGCTTGGTTCTTTGCAGGCCACTCGATATTTATAATTTTATATCAAATTTAACGAAGTAAATGAAGGAATGAATTTACAGCCAATCTTTTCTTATCTTAAAATAAATATAACTTTTCAAATGCTACATATTTCTAGTTTTCAAGTGTTTTGAATTAATTAGTTTGATGTGTTAAACAATAAAGAAACTTTATTAATTGTCAAATCATAACGAAAAGATATGATAGAGATTATCAACTAATCAAATGCATAAGTATATAATTAACTATTTAGCAATAGTTGACCTTCATATTCTTATACTTCGGTAACTCATTTGCAACTTTTTATTAATACCTTAAAGGCTTATAATGTAGAATTAATCACATAATATTTCTAGAGAACAATGAACCGAGGATCTGTGATCGAAGAAACTACAGGCTTTCACCAAATTTTAAAGAGCCGAAGAAAATCTAGAAAGTAGCCCATGATCAAGATTGACGAGAAGAACCCAACTGGAAAACCAACCCAAGTTCCCTCCCATAAAAACCATGATTGAATCTCATCTTCACCGTCTCCTCCTTTTGACGGCTGGATATCATCCTCAGGGCACGGGACACGTATTTGCATTCCACATAATCCTGCATTGTTATCAAAACCTTTCATAGTGTCCATTTGTCCACCAACGGGAATCTTACCTGTTAGCCTGTTATTGCTCACATCGAGAAGTGTAAGCTGACCAAGCTTCACTAGTGACTGCGGAATGGAACCTGAGATATCATTATACGACAAATCCAAGCATTCTATGTTCTCTAGACCGCCAAAAGACACCGGAATATGCCCAGAAATCTTGTTGTGTGAAATGTCAAGCTCTTTTAGGCCTTTGAGATTGCCCAATGATGGTGGGATTTGACCGGTTATTAAGTTGTGCGAAAAATCCAACAAAGAGTATATATCGGCATCACGATCTGGTATGCCATGAAAAGACCCCTTCCAATTCAAATTCATGTCCTCAATATATTTCGAATAAGCTGTAGTATAAATGGAATGAGAGCTTGGAATTGATATTGACTTGTTTGGGTTAATCATTTGTGGTAAGTTTTCTATCTCTTTTGGAATGATTCCGACTAGGTTGTTATGGAAAGATCAAGAATTTGGAGAGACGAAAGGTTGAAGATATTGATAGGGATGTATCCTTGAAGGGAATTGTTTCTAAGGATAAGAGCTTCAAGAGTTGGGATTTGAGGGAGAGTATCCTGTAAATTCCCTGAAATATTGTTGTCATGAATATCAAGATATTGAAGGTTGGCCAGTTTACTCAAATTACTAGGCAGATTTCCAAAAAACCCATTCCCACTTAAAAAAAGGCTTGCCAACCTGTTATCCTTGCCTATAATTTTTGGTAGCTCCCCAATAAAAGTGTTTCGAGACAAATCAAGAAGTAACAATTTCTTATTTTCAAATAGCTGTGACGGGATTGATCCATTCAGGTTGTTATCAGAAAGGAATATTACTTCAAGATTCATCTCCGGAAGCGAATTTGGAATTCTTCCCTCCAATTTATTCCCTCTCAAATCAAGATAATGTAATTTTTTTTGTGATAAGACCCATTCAGGAATTTGACCTGAAATTCCACAATAAGACATAGAAATCTCTTGTAGACTACATCTTGGAACAATCTTAGCTTTATTATTCCAAGTTAAGCTGCTTCTATTTCCGCCAATGTGTAATGCTTCTAGAGTTATGATTTCGAATAACCAAGTTGGGATTTTTCCAACGAGCATGTTGTCGTTGATCCGAAGTATTTCTAACTTGCTCAAGTTTTGCATTGACGAAGGAATCGGTCCAGTAAACTGGTTGTGGCTCAGGTCAATTGCAGTCATATTGGGTAGTTTTCCAATGAAGTTTGGAATTTGCATTGAGAGAGAATTTTCAGACAAATCTACAATCTCTAGTTTCTTGAGGTTTGCAATTGAAGGTGGGATTCCGCCAGAGAAACTATTCCTTTGTAAAGAGAATACCTTTACTTGGTTAAGTTTCCGATCTCTTCTGGGATTTCTCCCGAAAGGAAATCAGCCCTTAGTATAAGTGATTCAAGATTACGAAGCTTACCAACTTCAGGTCTTAAAACCCCTTCGAGAATATTGTCACTTAGATCAAGTTTTTGAAGAGATTCAAGTTCGAAAAGTTGAGTAGGAATCGGGCCATGGAAACGATTCATATTCAACTTGAGTGTAGTCAAATTTCGAAGAGATCCTAGTTCGGGTCCTAGTTTCCCCTCGAGATTGTTATCACTCAGGTCAAGAACTTCAAGAGAATCAAGTTTCAAAAGCTGAGACGGAATCAAACCTTCAAAATAATTGCCACCCAGACTTAGTGAAATTAAATTCACATAAGACCCAAACTCAGGTCCAAGTTCCCCCCTGAGCCAATTGTAGCTCATGTTCAAGTGGCGCAAATTTGTCATCCCAAAAAATTGGCGGGGGATGGAGCCATTGAAATAGTTGTATTGCATGTCAAGGTGAACAAGTGCGGTGAGATTGGCAAACCCGTCTCCAGGGATCTCTCCGTGCAAATAATTGAACGAGATATCAAGTAGTTTCAGCGACCTGATATGAAAAAGTGGAGCCAAGATACGAAAAGGCGTAGCCAATATATTAGAAAATAACGGGTCATCATCGAGAAGAGGAATGACTAGGCCATCCAGATGGAGCTCCGTAATGGTTTTGGTTCGCGCACAATTAACACGCTCCCATGAACAACAATCGGAAGTGGGATCCCATGATTTTAGTACATCTACCAACCGATAAGAAGTATAATTGATGGCGGTGGTGAGGGTGGATTTAAAGTGAAGGAGTGCTTGTTTTTGATGGGGAGGACAAGAGAAGGTTGGGATTGCAATAGAAAAGAGTATGAAGAAGATTGATAAGAGTTGCAATGGTGTGCTTACAGTGGTGGCCATGGTGTGGTTTAATTTGATCAGGTGCTTCTAGCTTTATTTGCTTTATTTGCTTTATTTGTATTAGCACGTACGGGTGCTGCATGTATATATAGGGAATGTGTGGGCTTATTTTTCATTCTTTTTCCCTTAATTAATCCAGAACAATGTACAATCACTAACGAACCAAGTACAAGTCATAAATCATGATAGTAGGAGCAAAGCCTTCACTTTATCGAATTAACGCCAACCAATAAGGATAAAGAAAAAGCTAGAAAATTTAACCTTTAGGTAGTTAAATACCAAAGCCTTCACTTTATCAAATTATTTTTACTACAAACATCACAGACATTGTCATTGAGGAGCACACTAAGTTTAAAATCCAATCGTGTCGCATATAAGTCTATTACATCAAAACAAAATGCAAACGGGTAACAAACTGTATTGCTAGCACTTTTGAACAACAAAATTAAATCTTTTAAAAACTACTTTCATAGATCTTGGGGTCGTAACGTTACTATGCATGACCCGTTGAACTCGACTAATAGCTCCCATGGCTACAGGTGCAAGAAAACAAAATTATTAAGTGCAAAGGGTATAAACATGTGTTAGTTGTCAAGACACACCTTCTCATGTCTATTAACTTTGCATGACGTGGTTTTTAACACAGTCTAACACAATTTGAAAACTCTACTTCCCAATACCACGAGAGGGGAAACTCATGTTGGATTCACGTACACATGTTTCCCCCTATCTATCAAAATACCAAAATGTCAGTTGGTCTAAGCATTGGTCTTCCTTTCAATGGGTGGATTAACAAATTTGCAGATGCTTCTTTCTTAACTGATAACCCAACACGTCTGAATATGTCAAAAAGAATGTCCCTAACCAAATCATTTCTGTATCTAAACCGTAGCAGGTCCATTTAATGTACTTTATGCTTTCTAAATGAATCCAAACACACCTCGCGAAAAATATGGTATATCTCATTAACCAAAAATAAAAGAATCATAAGGTGATACTTGAGGACAACTCACACACCTAAATAATGTATAACTAATCTACACCATAATTAATGTAAACTAATATGTGATAGACGGTGCTTGAACTCCACCAATTTAATTCTTCTTGTTTTTGCCATTATACCCAATCTAACTCCAACCCATTTTCTAATTAGTTATTTGTATCTTTGAATGTTTAGCGCTGATATGATTTCTTAAGGTGAGTGTTTGACATCTAACGTTATATTTAGGATTTTGTTTTTGAACTTTAAATGCTAAGCCTTCATAAAAATGAAGTTGGGTTAAAACATACCTTCTATACAATTTACAGTTTCAAAATTTCTTTCTAAACTGCACCTCGGTTTACATCGACTTCAAGACATGTGACAAGAGAACGATAGCTGATAAGTGACAACAACACTTGTGGTAGTTAATATAGTTAAAAGTAAAGTCTTTGTAAGTATTTGAAGTCGTCTATTAACAGAAAGAAGTAAAGTAAACTCCAAGTTATGATTTTGTTTTGTTCATCGAATTTATTTTAGTCTTTTCACTCATTTTCTTTGTATTTGTGCTTCAAATCAATTGTTTCGACCAATTTAATAGTGGAGGCTAATTATTTTGAAAAATATCTCTTTACTTGTTTATTGGTTTAAAAGATGTGAGAACCATCTAAATATTTGGGAGAAGCTGTGCGTGGTTTATAGATTCAAACTTGATAGAGTTTTATATAGGATTTAAACACATTAAGCTTCTACTTACCACTCACTAATAGATATAATCCAAATAACAAACAAATTTGTTGATTGGTCACGTGATATGTTTTAATGATGTCTTAAACAATTTAATAACTCGGTGAGATAAATGATAATGTCTTGTCTCGTTTAAAATAAACTAAAAATACATTAACATTGTAAGAGGAAAAGTGTTTTTTTTCACTAGTTAATATATCGAGATAATACAACAACATTATTGAAGATATATATTATATTTTTACAATTATAAATTTTCTCTATAAAGAATTCGGGTTTAATATGCTTCTATGAAATGTGGCATGAGGTCAAGTAATTGACATTTGAAAATACCCTTGTCAGGATTCAGAGTTGTATGAAGTACGTCATTGTAAGTATCTAAAGTTGTCTTTCTTAATAAGACTAAAGTACTACAAGTTTGATATTGTTATATTCGTCGCAACTATATTCACTCTCTATCTTTAAATTTGTGGTTCAAAGTGATTGTTTTGTTTAGACATGAATTAATCAATGAAGTTTCATGTGCTTATAAAGATGCAATATTATATAATTTACTCGTAAACTTGAGCATTTATTAGGAGTTAGAGGTAACATATTAGATTCGAACATAGGATCAATCTCGGACATACATACATTTTGCACATAGTCACTCATTTTGAGGGTTTATGTTCAATTTACATGAAATTTTACAAAATGTATGTAAGGAAAGAACAATATAAAACTCTCGTTTTCACATCATCTAACAACCACAAATTATAGTTTGCGCTCAATATGTAACATTTAAAATATTATGGTGGGAAACCACTGGAAGTATAATTCGAACCTAAAACCTCTAATTATTGAAAATCACATCATGCTTCTCTCTTCAATATCACAAAAGATATATATTATATTGTTGGGGTAACTTTATAAAATAGTAATCAACTTTCAAAAGTGTTCCAAATAAGTAACTTAAGTTTTAAAAGTGTTCCAATTAGATCACTCATTTTTATATTTTATACAAATTAAAAGTCATAACATATTTTTAGCATGTTATACTTTTGGATTCAGTTAGAAAATATTTTTTTCTATCTTTTGATGCTGATATAGAACGTTGACGTAAATTTTAGGCATTTTTTTTTATTTTTTTCATAATTAACATGTTTTTTTTTTATTTTTTAATATAATTTTATATATTAAAAATTCTAACTCCAATGTCTTTTTCATCATTACTTTCTTGTCATAATAAAATTTGGTAATGACTCGATTTGATCGTTTGGAGGTCAAATTTGAGAAAAATATACATGAGTGACTAAATTAGAATATTTTTAAAATTTGGTTACCATTCTGTGACATTTTCCCTTCCTTAAAATTCCCCTGTCAAGTTAAGCTTGGCTTGTACTTAGAAAGAAAAGAATAGATAAATAAATTATTTAAACAAGTTTCAAATAAGTGACATGTGATCGGTAAAAAAATCAAGTAAACCTCACTTATACCGATAAAAGTGAAAAAAAATAAGAAATTATGGGTTCAAGTAACCCCGTCCCTTAATAGGTCCACCAATGATCGGAAAAATAATCAAGTAAAACTTAAGAGGTGCATCACCACTTTAACTCTAATAGTTTTTTACCATTAGACTTAATGTTCACTTTATTTATTTTTATTAGTTAGTTGTATCTTTGAAAGTTTTGAGCTAACATGTTTTTTTAAAAGTGAGTGTATAATATCAAACACTTTATTTATGATTTTTTCCCTTTCAATGCTAGGCCTTATATGAAGTCAGGTTAAAGCATACTTTGTATATGGTTAACAGATTTAAATTTTCTTTCTAAACCACCCAGGTTTACATTTACTTTAAGACATGTCGCATGACTGCATGAGAACGAGAGCTAGTCAAGTAAGTGATAATAACACTTGTGGTGCTTAACATACTTAGTAGTAAAGTCGTTGTAAGTATTTAAATTCGTAAACTCCAAGTTTTGATTTTGCTTTGTTCCTCAATAATTTGTTTTAGTCTATTCTCTCATTTTCTTTGAATTTAAGGTTAAAATCAATTATTTCGACTAGACCAGCCATATAAGAAAAATCTTTTTAAATTGTTTTTTTTGTTTTAGTGACGTGAACACCTCGTTAATGTTTGATAGAAGCTGCTGATTATTTACGTTATATTTTCTTTATACGTGTCTTTTGTGCCTAGTTTTAAAGGTATTTGCAAAGCTTAATTCCTAACCGAGCCGAATGGTACGATCGGTAATCTACTCCACAAAACAACTTGCTTCCAAACTTGTCGAGCAAAGGTGTTGTTTCTTGCTCCAATCCGCATTATTGATCATATATAGTTAAAGATCTTATAATAATACATCAATACATGTTGAGGAAAGCAATACAAAATTGACAAGTGCTACAAATGCTCAATGTTAGTTAAAGATATGTATGAAAGCAAATACGATTTCAACATGTCACAAGTGAATGATGATTACGAAGAAGTTAACAATAACTTAACGCGCGCTATTAGCGATAAAAGATGATAATAAAATGTTACGTGAAAATGAAATACCTTTAATATTTTGATCATATAAATGCGAATGAAATTAGAATTATAAGAAATATTATATTAAATGCATTTTTTCATAACTTCTTTATAACCGTATAAAAGGGTATGTTTTCATGACTTGCTTTCTAATTGTATTCATTTAACTGAAGATTTATTAAATAGGGATAATTTTGTTAAATAGTAATAAAGTTTTAAATTATTTTAAATAGGTTACTCACAAACACTTTTGTCCCAATCAAACCCATTCATAAATTATTTTTTTCAATCAGGTCACTGATGTTACAGGATTGTTCTAACTAAATCATTTATAAATTATAAAATGTTTTTTAAAAATTAAAGTATTTTAAAAACTAACAATATAATAATAAATCAAATTATTTTAAAGAAAATTATGAATTATTTAAAAAATGAGTAATCTAATTGGACAAACTTTAAATTTTAGTGATCTAATTAAAGCAGATAAAAATATTAATGATCTGATTGAACAAATAAAAGTATCGGTGATATAATTAGAACATTCCTAAAACTTGTTTATTATGCTATAAAATTTATCCTATTAGATATACATAAGTCATTTATTTATAGTTGTTAAATTTATTTACTATTAAATACAGTATTTAATTATTAGAAAATATTATATACCTACATGATTTAAATCGTGAAAGACTATTCGATATAATACGCATGACCACCTTCCCAATACTTAAATATACGATTAAAAAACTGGTTCAAGAACAACAACCTTCCCGATACTTAAAGTATATATTAGCGTCAACCTTATTTAATAATCAAAAAGATAATATAAAGGTTATCACTTTCCAAACTTCAAAACCTTCAAGAAACTCATTTCTAAAATATGTAACGTTAAAGAACCACCGCCTACCGTCACTTATATTGATAGCCTACGGGTAAAGTGGTAAGAGCTAAAGAATACTAGTAACTAAATCTTATTAAAAGTTAGGTTAAAAATTTATGCAGTCTAAATTATATTAGGGACCAACTTTATTTAACAAAGAAAAAGACTATAAAAATTGTCAAAGTCAACATTCTTAGTTTTTTTATGTGTAATTATGTAATGATCCTAAGCTACAATCTATGAGAAATTGATTATAGTGAATTATCATTTTTATCTCTATAGTTTGATCAGTTTACTACCAACGACATCTTTTTACATGAGAAACTACTATGCTTTTAATTCTATTTATATTATTATACAAAGCATATTTTTAGCTTTAATTGTAATTTCATAAAATTTTAAGACACCTAACACAAGTTCTAATGTGTAACATACAATTTATAAATGCATAAAAATGATATCTTCTAGTTTTACCCTTGTTAATAGCATATAAACTTTATTTATTTAACTCATTTATAACATGTAAACCTTTTATTTTAATTAATTAAAGAAACCAAAAATAACAATAAATGATAAATAAATTAAGAGGTGAGATATAGTATTTATAATATTCAGTAGTCAATCAATATTATAATTATAAGAAAATATTATGAATTAAGTTTGATTTTATAATTTTAAGGTCAAATTTTCAAAACAAAGAAAAGTTTTTAATTTGTATTTTACCTATTAATATAAATGCATAAGTAAAAAGAATTAAATCAAGAGGGTTTAATTTGTATTCTAACTATTAATATAAGGACCTAGGTGAAAAAAATCTAGCACGGCTTAGGTGGCGGTGTTTCTAGATGTGGTAAATTTGATTTTAACAAAAAAAGGGTTACACAAAGCTTTTTAAAAGTTTTGTTTTTTATTATATATTGTTTTCTATGAGAAATGCTTTTAACAATGTAAAAATGCTACGCAACATACATTTTAGATTTTTTTTGTTGAGAAGTGTATAAAATATATTGATAACAACATAAAAAGCCTAAATTTATCAAAAACAAAATGAGACTTGCTATAACACTTTTGAACAAGAGATTGATATTTCAAAATACGGTTTATATCCCTTCTTAAAACTTAAAAGTGATTACTAAAAAGAAAATTTCAATTTGAATGTTAATTTAAGAATAGTGTTGTTTATGATCAAATGGTTTAAAAACCACTTGAAAGAAGCTCATTTGAAAGTGTAAAAACCACTCGAAATGAACCAACTCTGGATATGGTGTGATCCCAGATTTCCTAAAAAATTAATTATTTTAATCTAATCTAAACTTATATATTTAAAATATTTTACTTAGTTAAAACAAATTAAAATAACATCAAATTATAAATAAATTAAAAGGTGAAATATGGTATTTTATTGAATTTATATATTTAAAATATCTTTATTAATCTTAAAAAATCTAAAATAATATCAAATAATAAACAAGTCCATAAATATTAATTATATAATCATGACAAAATCATATGAGTTAAGTTTGAATTTAATACTTTAGTGTGAAATTTATTTTAAAACAAAGAAAATGGTTTAATTTGTGTTTAGTCTGTTAATATATATAAAGGCTTAAGTGAAAAGAAATAAAATAAAAAGAATTTAATTTGTATTAATTTAAGTATTGATAAAAAAATCCACCACGAGATCGGGGGTGGTATTCCAGGACGGGGTAAATTTGATATTAACAAAATATAAAGCAACGTATAAGCGTGTGTTGCATTTTTGTTTTCTTATATAAAGATTTCATTAAGAAGCGTTTTTAACAAAATAAAATGAATACGCAACGTGAGTGATAGGTTTTAATTGAGAATCTTTTTTTCTATCTATGTTTTTATTTTGATTTTGATGAAAATCATTAAATTATCCGCTACGAAACGCATGTTTTCTCGCTAGCACGTACATTTAGGCAATGTTCAATAAAATAAAACTCATTAATGGGATGCGAGAAATCCCTAACAAAATTGTTTTAAGGTGGGGGAGTGGCACTCATTAAGGGTTTAGCTAGGTGATGAGCGGTGCTTCAATTCATTTAGGCGTACTGGTGTAGAAAGCTTTAATTTGCTATTGTCGAGTAGGAGTAACGTTTTGCTACATATATTATAACATATAAGACTTCTAGAACTTGTTGTAAAACTCATCGGATATCGCCATAATTAGTTAAAAATAAATAAAATAACCCAAAAACTTTTAAAATAAGACTCAAAACAATTATTAGTCTTTTCAATGTGTAATTTTATAATGTTCAATAACAACCACCTACCCAATGCTTAAATTATATTTTAGCGTCAACTTTATTCAATAATATAAAAGATAATACAAAGATTATCACTTTCCAAACTTAAAACATTCAAGAAACTCATTTTTAAATGTGTAATTATGTAATTTTAAAGAACCACCACCTAACGTCACTTATGTTGATAGCCTACAGGCAACAGTGGTAAGAGTTTAAAAATATTAAAAAAATACTAATAACTAAATCCTATTAAAAGTTAGATTAAAATTGATGTAGTTTAAAAGTAACATTTAGATAAGAGCATATATTGTCGTTCTATGAAAAACTCCCACATGCCTAATAATTAATTACACAAGGGATTAACTTTATTTAACAAAGAAGAAAACTATAAAATTTGTCAAGATCAACATTCTTAGTTTTTGTATGTGTAATTATGTAACGATCATAAGCTACAACCTATGAGAAATTGATTATAGTATAAATACTTCCCATATTTCACAATCCACCCATCACATCAATCATATCCAGGGCCGGCCCAATCAATTTGGTGGCACTAAATGAAGTAAAATTCCGAGGCCCTTTTATTTTTTTCCCTTTTGAACTACATAATCATACATTCAATTTAACATGAGCGTATGTTGGTCGGGTCATGTTTATTTCTAAAATGTCAAATAAAAGTAACATAAAAAATCATGATCAACCGGATGAAAGTTTTCCATGTGTGTTTCTATTGCACAACACAAACTATAATACATATATTATGGCAGATTATGCAAGCATGCAACATCATGATTCATGACAATAAACATAAAAACTAAGAACAATGACCCAATGAGAAAGAGATTAGGAGAAATAGACAAACCTCGGATACTAATAAATATATTAATGCCAAAAGTTAATATCACTAGCTTAATATGTTTTTAATGCTTGATTACCATCTGATACGTCTCCAACAATCTTGTGCTCGCCTTTGTGTTTTGCAAATCAAACATAGTTCATCATAATATGGAAATAGTTTATTTCTGAATCCAATGTCATCTAAATGATCCTATACCTATAACCATACATTTAATAATCAAGAACCAATTGAAATAAATGATTTTCAAGTTGTGTACCCACTTATGCATAAATTAATTCTTCATTTACAGTGCACTTTTGCTTATTAGTTAACAATCTATCATTCTTAGCAAATCGTAAATAATATCACTATAATCACTTGATGTCTTAGTCAGTTACTCAGATGCATAATTATTAATTCATTTCAATAATAAATTTGCAGACGTTGTATACATATACACATATGATAAACAACATATATTTTTTCCTTGAAGCTATTTTACATGAAAGACAGCCGTGGTTTTAATTCTAGTTATGTCAATTCATCTTTCTAATTTTTTTATAATAAAAATTAGTTAAGGTTTTAGTCTTTGTGGTTTGATGTAGAACCTTTTTCATTCATCAAAAATCAAAACGCGCACGTCAAAAACATCACAACCGCGGCCATTCCGACGTAAACCCTAACATATAAAGAAACCCAGGTCACAACAATGCCTACACTCTTACAAACCTAAAAGAATTTAAAGAATACAAAAAAACAAAAAAAACTAGGCATGGCGTAACCTTGAACCCAGGTTGACAGTATCACGATCCTGAATATCAGGATGCAAGTAAAAGAACACATGCAATAGTTGTCACTACGTCATAAAACCCTAAAACATATTTAATTGTAAAATTAATTGTCACTCCGTCGCAAAACCCAAACGAGTAATCTGTCGTAAAACTCGTAATATTAACATTTGAAATTCTAGTAAAATTATGAGTAGTATTCTAAAATTTTTAACATTAATGGCATGCGATTCGGTGCAGTTAATTCGGTTTATTTGTAAATTAAAACTGAGTAGTATTCTAAAGTTTTTTATGTTAATTGGTTATGCCTTAACCAAACTGCCGGCTAATGATTCAGTTTGGTTAATTTGATTCGATTAATACAGTTAATTCGATTATCGTTAATTCGATTAAGTATCTTATTTTGTCACCCCCTGCTAAAAAAAGTGTATATGATAAAAGTGCACATAGCTCTACCTCGTACCTAACTTAATATACTATTAAGAAACTGTTTAGAAATAAATATACGACTTTTTAACCAAGTAGTTTGGATGTCATATTTATTTATTAGAACTTGAAAAGTCAATGTTTGTTAGAACTTTGACCGGTTATAAGTCTACTTATAAAATTTCGCTCATATTAATTTGTTTATTTTTTAAATCAGGCCATCTTATCTTTCACATACCGGGACCAAACCTTTTTCTATATAAACCCAACCTTAGGCTAAAGAGTTCACTCAACTCATTTGCAAAAAAAACACATCCCTCTCATATTGTGTACTATACCCATGACTTCGCTCCCACGGTTTTTCGTGTTGCGACACGGTGAGGGTTACTTGAGCGTACCAAAAGATCTCCCATCCGGGATCCTGAAATTTGACGAACATGAGATTTTGAGTCCAAGTGTGAAGTTTGCAACTGAGGTATCACAAACCGGGGATGATACCCTAGTGCACATAAGATCTTGCTACAACAATAAGTATTGGGTCGCGCATGAGTTCGAAGGGCGACTTTTGATCGTTGCGTCCGCTGACAAACCACAGGAAGACCTCACAAGTCCCGAATGCACCTTGTTCCGTGCTTCGGGTTCAACTAATTCGTCAACTTTTACGTTCTTATTCGTCCAAATGTCTTGGTACGCACTAGATGTGGAAGGTGGCTTGGCACTTGACCAATGGTCCTGTAGTGATTTTTTTACGGTTGATTGGGAAACGCTAGTGATGCTTCCCTCGCACGTCTCGTTCAGATCGGGTGACAACTACCTTTGCTCTCGTGTCCTTGACGGATATTATAATTATCATCGGTTCGAGTCTGGAGTAAGCGTTGCAGATCCACTAGTGGCCCATGATCTCTTCCCCACTGCCGATGGAAACTATCGTATTAAGGATCTACACTTTGGCAAGTTCTGGAGGCGAAGCCCTAACTGGATATGGGCTGACGCCGAAGATAACGACTACTCTGACGACACATTGTTTACGTTTGTGAAAATAAGTGACAATGTCGTTGCTCTTCGCAATCTGGGCAACAACTACTTCTGCGGGGGACTCACCACCGAAGGAAAAACAAACTGTTTAAACGCGCACTATCCTAATATCTCGAGCGAGACAAGGCTAATAGTCGAAGAGCGCGTCTTGAAAAGGGTCATCTCAGATGTGAGATACCGGCTCTCAGACTCCCGGATTTATCATGAGAAAATCCTAGAGGTTGACAATGCTTTCGCCGTAAATGATAGCCCAACCAAAGACTCCACAATCACCACAACTTTTTCAATATCTGATTCCATAACCACTAGTTGGAATAACAGTGTGTCTGTGACTGTCGGTGTGAAGGTAGAATTCGATTGCGATGTTATTCCGTTTATTGCCAAGGGGAAGGTCGAGTTATCAACTGAATTTGGCTACACGCATGAATGGGGAGGGTCGAAAACAAATGAGCATAAGAGGGAATCTAGTTACGCTGTTGTGGTGCCACCCTTAACTAAAATGAAGTGACGCTCATGTGTACAAAGGGCGCGTGCGATGTGCCTTTCTCCTACACGCAACGCGATCTTCTTACAAACGGTGAATGGGTTACCACCGTCAAGGATGATGGAATTTACTCTGGGATCAACTCCTACAACTTCTACTTCCAATCCTCAGAAGTAAACAACTGAGGATCATCATCTGATATATATCTACGTACGCCTATCTAGATATCATTCTCCGGTGTGATCGATATAAAAATAATCAACATTAATGTATGTTGTGTGTTTGTGTGATGTTTATGTCTTCTATTTGCTTTCGTAAGTACTCTTATTATTGCTTGTGTGTGTACCTTTTGTTTCTTGTAATCGATCTTCCTTGTATTGAATAACGATTAATGCTTCTACTAATTCGATCTCATCTTCTTTAAAATAAGAATGCATGCAAGTACGTACCTACATTCTACTAATAAATTACCCATTTACTCTTTTTAATCTTCAATAAATACAATTTGAAACTCGTGTCTGCTGATTTCTGGTTAGATTCCGTGAAATCCAAACGCAAACTTCTGGTAAGTTGATTTTTTTTGCTTACATGAGTAACATGATATGCGCAAACACAAAAGATTTTGTTTATTATTATTATTTTTGGGTTCCATGCTTTGCTATAATATACTTATATACTTATTTGAATAGTAATGATGTGAGGGTAATAATACATGTATTTCTCAATCAGTTCATCTTGTTGCTATGTATTTCGACTCTTAAACGTACAATTTCACTTTGCTTTTATTCTTTTCTTGGGGTAATTCATAACAATTTTGTATTACACTTTTATGTGTAAAAAAGTATTATCACAAGTGAAAAACGACGTAAAATGTAAATAGTCATTCAAAATAAATAAAGAGCTTCAGGAAATATGCTATTAATCGTCTTAGCTAGGAATAATTGTAAATAATCAGTCAATAAGTTCACTAATAGTAACTTGTGAAGTTAGTTCTTACGAAATATATATACAAATATGTAATGTATATAGTTTTAGAAATATGCTATTAATCGTCTTAGCTAGGAATAATTGTAAATAATCAGTCAATAAGTTCACTAATAGTAACTTGTGAAGTTAGTTCTTACGAAATATATATACAAATATGTAATGTATATAGTTTTAGAAATGAGAAATATAATTAAGTTTTTAACTTGATGAAATTTGTAATAAAAGATTTTAATAAAGGAAAATATGTAATATGTCTTTTGTATTAAAATAAGCGTTGACTTTTTAACTCTTCTAAATAGACTTATCTAGAGAGTGTGAATCTCTTGCTTGGCTAACCTAGAGCCAGCACCTAAAACAATAGTTAAAATAAATACATTTTAATTAAAGTTATTTAGCTAGATCTTTCACTATTAGAAAACTGAGTCGTTTTCTACACATGTATGTGTAGCAAATACGTAGGTAACAAAGATTTTCGACTCATTTGCTACACAAAAGGCGAGTAGGAAAAAGCCTGTTGGAAATCATTTACAACGCTTTTGCGACGCAATCTTATTAATTTGCACTTAATATTTATTTATTTTTTATCGATATATTATTATTGTAATTATAAAATTATTATATAGTTTTAATTTTGTTTTAAATTTTATATTAGTTGTGACGTATTTCCAACGCATAGTTTGTGACGCATTTCAAACGCATCGTTTGTGACATATTTGCGACACAACCAATTTGGAACTTATATGACGCAATCTGAGTTGTGATAGGGTATATATACATAGCATATTGTTGCATGTATATAACTGTTTGTATGTATGTCTAGATGTATACACACAAGGTATTCTTGGCAATGGGTTGTGGGTATATATACGTACATAAGTGTATAATATGTGTAGTTTTGTTAAAGAAATTATATATTGTTTGTAAAGTTTTTAAGAAGATAAAAATAAAAATAACAATTAACCAACAAAAACAAAAAAACATTATATGGTGATAGTAATTGCGTAGCAAATGTGAAGTAATTTGCTACACATTTGTGACAAAACTTAAGATAAAAGTTATTTTTGTTACAAATGTGTAGCATGTTTTTCACATTTGTTACACATTTCCTACAACCATATGTTGTTTTTTTATTTATGTATTTTAAAAAAAAAGTTTTTTCTTTCTTTTGCACAACTTCTACATACATACATTAAATACTTTCGTGTCACAAACTTATACATATTATACACTTGCGTATCCATGTGTGTAGCACAACAAACTATTGCATAGAATACTTATTTTATAACATGAATGTATATTTGAGTTTGTGTATATGCAGGAACACGTGCACGAGGCAGCACAAATACCACCAATGTATACATACACACATATACATATATCCATAGTAGTACATTTGTAAGTACTAGTATTAATAATAATAGTAATAAAAATAGTAATAATAATAATAATAATAATAATATAATAATAAAAACTTAAAAGTTTTATAGTTTTATTCATTTGTGACATTGCTACTATTACTCTTATATGTATATTATATCAATAAGTTGAATCGCAACATATGAAACAAGAATATTTGATACAGACTATTATATATTAATAATATACTTATTATTTCTTCTTATATTGTTGTTGTTATTTATATAACTCACGACATAAAAATATGTACTATAACTAATATGTGTTATTATAAAATTAGATTAATATAACTATTATTTCTATCCAAACAAATGTTATAATATATATATATATATATATAATATATATATATAATATATATATATACTATTGCGACGCAATTACAACACAATAGGTATTTTTCTTATTCAAATTTGATTAATCTTTGCGTCGCAAATGCATCGTAAACATTATTTTAATATTTAAAGTTATTATATATATATTTTGTGACGTATTTACGACGCGGGTGGCCTAAGTTATCATATAAGTCACAGATATGTCGCAAATTAATATTTTCTTTTGAAATTAATTTGTGTTATTTGGGTTATTATAAACATAAATATTCAATAGGGAGATTTCCAACACTTTTACGATGGAAAAAATTAGGTTTTTTTGTTGCGTCGCTTAATTGACGCAAAACTAGTAGTAAATTGTGGGTGTGTTTTTTTCTCGCAATTGTGTCGCAAGTTGCGACGCAAAAAATTGTGTCGCAAAAAAGTGTAGTAAACCATCCTTTTTTTTCTAGTAGGGGACATATGTTGATCCATTAGTTGTTGCATGGGTCTTACTTATGTTTCCATCGGTTGAAAGTTATAGTAAAGCTTAATGTCAGATGGTAAATATTATTTTGTGTAAAATAGTGACGTGACATGTTCAATTCGATGATTTCTCATTTAAAAATATATACTCATGGTAGGTTGGTGCACCATCCACACTTAAGATCCATGTGCTCATAATTGACTTAGACTTGAATTGAAGACGATATGAAGATGATGATTAGTCAATTACGTGTGACCGTTGCCATTATGTCTCTAATCTTATTGTCAAAACTCGATCAAAAAACATTGTAATCACGAGCTCTTAGCTATTTTTATTGTGTAATGACAAGTAATTGCGTATCAAGAAAAATGATGAAAAATATTTTACTAAATAGACTTCAATGACTTACAAAAGAACTTTAAAACAAAAATTTGAACTTTGAATGATTTTAAGAAACATGATTACATTTTCAAGTTTTCAATTCCGCATGATAAATAATTGACATGCTAAACTAGGGTTTGCACAAAAATAACTTCATATATTCAACTTTTTATTCAAGTAATAACAAATAAACAAGCTTTTAATATTTGTTTGTTCACAATATTATATCGAAGGATTTTATTATTCGAAATTCAGTATTTGGAATGATTAAATAATCAGGTATTTTTGTTCTAAAATTTTAATCAAATTTAAGTTACAATAAGAAAATAAAATAGAGAAACATATTACAAAAGTAGAGAAACAAGAACATGCGTTAATTTAAACGATGATTTCATGTGTCCCGTATCTGCTTCCTTTCTCTCTCAACAGAACTCGAATTTTAAACCACGATTTCATTACGTAAGAATGGAGCACGGTATCAAAACTGACACCCCTGCATGGTTTCCCTATAAAACAGGACCCCTCGACATATATATATATATATATATATCAAAGCTGTTTACCTCTGCCGCAGGCCGCCGCGCAACCACCACCAACAGCCACCAAAGCTTCCCTCACCTTCATTCATACCGATTACATCAATTTTTATTTAGTCCAGGTATTTTCGCACTTATAGCATTCACGTCTCGTTTCACATAATATATAAGTGTGTGTCACATATTATAAGGATGATTGTGAGTGATTGTAAGTCGAGAAAAGTAAAAATATAAATATTTATCAATATATTTTGGGTAAATATTGTTCACCCCTATATATTTTTTGATATTTTTTAAAATGGTTATGAGTGAATGAGAGAGACAATAATTATAAAAGTATAAAAAAAATTTTAATTGAAAATGAAAGAGAAAGAATAATGATTTTTAATATAATGATAAAATAAGGATGATAAATGAGATGCATATGCTCTTAGATATACAAATTTTAGTTTGACAACTTACTCTCGAGACATGACATGTGTATGAGAATCCAATTGAAAAGGACGACTATAGTCAGGGCTGGTCTGTAGATTTTCGAGACTCTTTGTGCCAAGTTAAAATGAACATCTCAAATTAGTAACTTATATATGGAATGGTGAAACGTAATGCTAAATCATTAGGTACAAATCGATGGTGTGTTGGTGATTTGGTGTAATTGATAGTCGATTGGGTTAAAATCGTTGATTATAAATCAAACTAATATAAGATTTTATTTTTTTAACTAAATTTTGTTAATTGGGTTAACCGTGTATCTAGAACATCTTATTAGGTTTTAAAATGTTATTGATTTGCTAGGTCCATCTAGAACATATAATTACTAATAGGTTTACGATATTTTTTTTAAAATATGTTAATGAAAACTTGATACATAACAAAAAAAAGATATTTGTGGGCCTTGTGTGTTCGTCCAATTAGCACACCCTTAGACCGACCATGACTATAGACTATAGTCAGGATCCTAATAGGCTAATATACAATAACCAATTGGAAGTTTCTAAAAGGCATTGTTTATCAGTTTATATGAGATTTTATATGAATCATTAAATAAAACTAAAAGCAATTATTTTCATTTTTTTATTTCATTCGATGAATAGCTATATGCACAAACTATGATTTTATAAAGTGGTTAATATGTTAATATTAGCAATGTAAAATAAATAAGTTGTATTACTTAGGTAACAAATAAGAAGATACCCGCTCTTACCTAAGCTTTGGGTGTATTACCATACCACAACCATGGCCATGATATTGCTTCCAAGGTTTTTGGTGTTGCAATCCCCCTATGGGGATCCATATTTGTGCCCGGTAGAAAATCCGCCAGCAACCAACCATCAGGTATCTTGCAATGTGACGAAAGTCAAATTTTAAGCCCTCGTGTAAAGTTTGCAACGGAACATTCAAAAACAGGGGAAGTCACACTGGTACATATAAGATCTTGCTTCAACAATAAGTATTGGGTGGCCCATGAACTTAGCCAAGAAATATTTTGGATTGTTGCATCTACCGACAAACCACATGAAGACATAACGAATCTCGCATGCACCTTGTTCCGTGCTTCTAGTTCTACTTCATCAGAAAAGTCAGGTTTCCGATTGTTATGTATCAGCACATCTAAGTATCTAGTGAATGTGGCAGGCAGTAATGGCGGTTTAATGTTGTCCGATAAGGGACACATTTTCCCTACAATTGACTGGGAAACACTTATGATACTTCCCTCTCAAGTCTCATTCAAATCCGACGACTTAGGTGGCAATTACCTTTGCTCCCGTTTCCTTGACAAATATTATAACTATCATAGGTTCGAGCCTGGATTGGACATTGGGGATCCGCGAGTGGCCCATCAACTCTTCCCCACTTCTAATGGAAACTATCGTATAAAGAACTTGTACTATGGAAAATTCTGGAGGCGAAGCCCTAATTGGATATGGGCTGACGCTAAAGATAATGACCACTCTAATGACACCTTGTTTACATTTGTCAAAATAAGCAACAAGCTCATTGCTCTTCGCAATTTGGGTAACAACTAGTTTTGTGGTGCACTCACAACCGAAGGAAAAACAAATTGTTTAAACGCGCAATATCCTACTATGTCAAGACAGACAAGACTGATGGTTGAAGAGCGCACCCTGCAAAGAGATATCTCAAATGTAAGATACCGCCTCTCCCACTCTAGGATTTATCAAGAGGAAATCCAAGAAGTTTCCCATGCTTTTGCAACAAATGACAGCATCGACAAAGAAACTACAATCACCCTCACTTATTCCATATCTGATTCTAGGACGACCACTTAGAGTAACAGCGATTCAATGACTTTTGGTGTATCTATTACATTCGAAGTTGATTCAGTTCCATTAATCACCAAGACTAAAATCAAAGTGTCAACTGAATATGGTCGCACACATCAATGGGGAAAGGCTAATACAATAGACCAAAAGAGAGAATCAAGTTATGCTGTTTTAGTGCCACCATTAACTACAATGAAGGTAACACTCATGTGTACCAAGGCTGCTTGTGATGTGCCTTTCTCCTACATGCAACATGATCTTCTTACAAATGGTGAAAGGGTTACAATCGCCAAGGATGATGGAATTTACACTGGCATAAACTCTTACAACTTTTACTTTCAATCCTTAGAAGTAGATAAGGTTGGTCAAGAAAGAAGGTTTGCTTTGTCTAATCCTAATTTCAAGGAGAAAATAATGGAGCAAAAGGACAACAAAGTTTATTTATATTTCAAATTATTGGTTATGTTCATTGATCGGATACCTTTTAAATGGTTTCATAGCTTGTTCTCTAAATATGACTAGTATAGAAGAGTCAAGGTTAGCTAGGGAGACCTTAAACATGGTGTGTTAATCAATAAAAGGGGCTACAACTTATGTGATGAGTGAATGCACACAGATCCATATAAGATATCAACAAAATCATTGCATGTGCGACGAGATCTCCACATGTATAATAAAAAAATGTGGTCTCTAGGATTGTAGTACTTTTGATGTATGTATTTCATTTGTGTAATGTGACAATAATTATATCTATGCGTTTTGTGTTTCATCTAATCTTCTTTGTATTAAATAAAAGTATGTTATCATAAAAAAAGAATGCACATCTATGATGTTACTTTCTTGACGTAGAATATCCAAAGCGTGTTGTAACATTCTAGACAAATCCCACATCGACTGTGGACAGGAAAGATTATTGGTTCATAATGAATGTCGAGCCTTTAATATCATCAATGCATTTTGAGCAACTTCACAGTTAAGCATGCTCAGATGGTAGCAATCTAGGGATAGGTGACCTCCGTCCAAGGGGGTGTTTGTAACACTCTAGGTAAATACCACATCGATCGTATATAAGAGAGATTCCTGGTTTATAAGGAATATCTAGCCTTTAATATCATCAACGCGTTTTGGGCATATTAGTTATGGTTGAAATAAGAACTCTACAGTTAAGAATGCTCAGGTGGCAACAATTCAGAGATGGGTGACCTCCCTGGGAAGTTTTCACCTGTGCAACCAAAAGCAAATCCATGAACTACTCGTGGGCAAAACGGACAATATTGGTGATATGATGGACCGGATGTTACTGGTTACATGTACGATTTGCCTTTTTGCAAAAATATGAATGTATCATCAATGTCTGTCACACTTTATGAATTTGCACTACATGTGTATTTTTCTATCCTTAAATACATCAAACTTTTATTTTTATTTCGAGAGACTTTAAACTAGTTTGTTATTTTACCTAATTGATTTGTTGGAAATAACCAGTAATATGTGACTTACGAAACGTTTAATTAAAGTTTCACAAAATGACCTGATTAGTCCCTAAAAGTACAAGAGGTTATTTGATGAAAATACTCTATAATAGTTATTAAGATTTCCTTCTAGATGTTATAAATAAAAAAAGAAATGAAAAGAATAATAAACATCAATAAATTATTCTCTCATGATCATTCATCGATCTCTCTAGAGATTATAACGGGAACGAATCTTTTGATCATAGCATCGTCTAGCCTTTTCGTCAAAGAACTAGGATTTTATAGTTTTGATCCATGTTTCAAGATATGATCTATATGATTTATTTTATCATCATGAGAAACTACTCATTTTTATTTGTAGAGAATGATGTGTAATTTATTTTTAAAATAACCTATTTTTTTAAAATCACAAACATGATTTTTGTAAAATTACAAACACGATAAAGATGGTTTTCAAGCACTACTAACCTAAATTTGAAAGATTCATACTTGTTCAACTCAAACTGTAATGTTTTGTGTAAGCAAATATAATGATTTTGAAAAAATGGATTTCCAAATATAAATGTGATGAAGATGTGACAATAGTTAGGAATAAAACTTAGTGGGTTGGAAAAGAATGTCATAAACAAAAAGGGATTGACTATGAGGAAATATGTTTTTCATCGTCTATCATATGGATGAGAATTTTGTATTTTAAAAAATCTCTGTGTAAGTGTATGTTGAGCAACCTTCCGTAATAATTTGAGAGCTCATATTTTCTAAATCATGTCTACCATTAAGACTTAAGAGCAAAGCCCTTTATAGTATAAAACAAGCTTTAAAAGCATGGCACGACACTCTAGTTTTTTCATCAAGGATTCCAAAAAGGTAAATTTAATGCCACTCTGTTCTTGAAAACACATAACGGCATATAATACTTGTACAAATCTTTGTAGATGACATAATTTTTTATCCAACCAATTCGGAGTTCTGCAAAAAAAATCAAACAATTTATTTGAGATTGTTGTGGGAGTCTAAGAATAAATGAAGAGAATTAACACAACTAGTAACAATATTTATATAGAGGAAACATGTTTTTCATCGTAATCATATGGATGAGAACTTTGTTTTTTTTAAATCTCTCTGTAAATGTATGTTGAGCAACCATCCGCCTTAATTTGAGAGCTCATATTTTCTAAATCATGTCTACCATAAGACTTAAGAGCAAAGCCCTTTATAGTATAAAACAAGCTTTAAAAGCATGGCACGACACTCTAGTTTTTTCATCAAGGATTCCAAAAAGGTAAATTTAATGCCACTCTGTTCTTGAAAACACATAACGGGCACATAATACTTGTACAAATCTTTGTAGATGACATAATTTTTTATCCAACCAATTCGGAGTTCTGCAAAAAAAATCAAACAATTTATTTGAGATTGTTGTGGGAGTCTAAGATAAATGAAGAGAATTAACACAACTAGTAACAATATTTATATAGAGGAAACATGTTTTTCATCGTAATCATATGGATGACACTTTGTTTTTTTTAAATCTCTCTGTAAATGTATGTTGAGCAACCATCCGCCTTAATTTGAGAGCTCATATTTTCTAAATCATGTCTACCATAAGAGCAAAGCCCTTTATGGTATAAAACAAGCTTTAAAAGCATGGCATGACACTCTATTTCTTTCATCAAGGATTTCAAAAAGGTAAATTCAATGCCACTATGTTCTTGAAAACACATAAGGGGCACATAATACTTGTACAAATATTTGTAGATGACATAATTTTTTATCCAACCAATCTGGAGTTCTGCAAAAAAAATCAAACAATTTATTTGAGATTGTTGTGGGAGTCTAAGAATAAATGAAGAGAATTAACACAACTAGTAACAATATTTATATAGAAGCTAATTATGAAAATGTTAAAAGCATGATATATTCAAGATTGATAAATTTGTTGTAAACTACAAAAAAATATCTAGAATAACATATTATAGGTGCTCGTTTTAAAAAAATATATCAAAATAAACATGTTAATCATTAAATTTGTGAAAATTGACATTTAGGCGACCCAAAACTAAATATACACCGTCCTTAAATTGAAACAAAACAATGAGTCAATGATGCATAATATACGTCTCCAATTTCTTTCTACATAAACAATAAACCATGGTCCAATATATGGTTTTCCAAACCTCTTCAACATAAAGCAATAAAAATGATCCCATATTAATTGGATATAACAGGCCAAGCTAGTTTCGTACAACACAAACAAAAATGTTCATGTGCTCCTAGCTAGCTATTGTGTACAACACATCACGCATTCATACTTTGTAGAGGAATAAATATAAGGGACAAATTTACTTTTGTTAGACCTTCGCTTGATCTATATATAACACGAGCAATTGTGAATGGTGATATGTGTTGCACGTTTCTAGATAGGTAGACATCAAAACGTGCAAATTCAATGATGAAATGCATATTATTGTATCATTAAAAGAAAGAAAAAAGTCTGGTGGATTTTGCAACCAGTCATTTCTTTCCCTTAAATTTTAACTTTTACTCTTCTACCCACTAACATATTTAAAAAACTTTGTAAAATGTCACTTTGATCGTCTTAAATTTTTAAAATTTTAGGTATATCCCTGTAGAGTTTTTACTTAAAAAATTAATTTCTTACATTCGTATTTTTATGTACGTGTCGGTAAAATTTCGAGTCCGTCTACGTTTCTACATTCTGATGTAATGTTCATAAATGAATCAGGTCAAATATGAAACATTTTTGTGTTTATTTTTTATATAGTTTGAGATGATTTGTGTTTTAACGTAAATTTTGATCAGAAATGGGGTGGGTCAAATATAAATATTTTTCCTTCTTATTTTTACGACGTTTTGAGTTGGTCTATATTTCGATATAAGTTTTGTTTGGAAACATGCATGGTCAAATATAATATGTTTTCTTTGAGTTGGTCTACATTTCGATATAAGTTTTGAGCTGGTCTATGTTTCGAGTAAACGGATTGATTGTAATTTATACTTTATAACGTTGCGTACGATAATGTCACTACAGCCGATGGTAAAATGACTAGTTAAGATTCATAACAAACAATTGGTCACAACATTACTATAAGCCACTACTTAAACAAACTTTTTTTGGGTAATTGTAGGAACCAGTTGGATCTTGTATGCCCAAGACACATACAAGATTGATGTGGTTATTACGTTATGATCCAAGTCGGATTATACCCAATAACAAGCTAAACAGACACCAATAATATTTATTTGTTGATAAGATCAACCAAATAAATATTGACACCAATTTAAAAAATGTGTTTTCTAAAACATTGCATTTGAAATAGAATAAATTATATGGATAATTTGTTCATATGAAATTATTTGTAACATTATTTAAGTAAGTTAAATAATAACAAATAATAATGTGTTAATGTTATAAAATTAAAAAAGGTTTTAATTTTATAAATCTTATAGGTTTAAGAGTGTAAAGTTTATAAAATAAAATGGGAGGGAACCCATAAATCTTGTGGGGTTTTGATTCATTTAGTCTTGGTTTAATACAAGACTTTATGTTCTTGCACTCCTCTCCAAACACTCTCTTAAACACACATGCAAAGGTCTTTTCTCTCTCATTCTTCTTGGCTAAAAATCATTTTTACAAGCTGAAAATTGGGTTTTTGGCTTGGTTGAATTCGGATTTGCAAGAAGAAGGATAGATTTGGTGTTAAACTACCTAACAAGTTAGGTGTTTGCAAGAGCTTGTGGGTATACAAGCTTGAGGACTTCTCTTTTGGAGGCTAGACATTCAAGAAGCATCATCATCTTCTTCTCATCCATACTACATCATCTTGTTCTTGAAAGGTAGTTTCAAGAACACCCTATGGTTGTTCTTTTTCGTTTTTGATAGCATTTCATTTCACATACATATGATCTTTGTTTATGGGTTTTGTTTTGGGTTAAAAATGATTCATATTTCAGATTGTTAAGCACCTTTTAAACCCTTATATCCGCTGCGTTTTTTGAAGTTTAAATGGTTAAACTAGCTTTGATAAACATGTTACAAAACCCAACAGAACCCACTTACGTGATAAAAACTGTGAATACCTTATAACCGGCGAAGTTAGGTAAATCACGATTGATGTTGGGTAAGGGGTTGTTTGACAACTTCTGAATGATTAAGTGTTGAACCAATAAGAGGGCTGGACCATTAAGTGCTGAACCACTTTGAATCATTAAGTGTTAATTCAGATAAGAGATCTTAACCATTCAGCATTAGACCTCTTAACCATTCAACATTAGAGTTATTAACCATTCAGCACTAATATAATGCTTAACCATTCAAAGACAAATGTCTAAACCATGTTACAAAACCCAACAATGGCATCTAGAGCCGGTTATATGGAATACTTTCTTCAAAAGTTCTTGAAAGTTAGTTTTCATAGACTTTTTCAACCCATTAGGGGCTATTTTTTTATGGATGAATGAATCCTTTATGTTTCAAGGTTTTATCTTACATGCTTTAGTATAAACCTTTAAAGATTAACATCGAATGGTTGATTATTTTGTTTGGACAAAACCCTAAAGTTTTGGTTCATGTTGGCCAGAACTTTAAGGTTAAAAAAGGGGTTCATAGTTGTTCTTGAATGTTGAATATGATACATATTTTGGTGCATAACATAGTCTTGACCTTATGTGTTTTGGATTTGGTTGATTGTGATTTTGTCATATTGGTTTTGATTCTTGAAAGTATATACGATTAGCAAAGTGTACTTGGATTAACCAAGCAGGCTTGTTAGGCCCATAGATCTATGACGTCGTCAAGCTAGCAATAGTTAATGATTGTACATATATTCGATATTACATGGTAGCTACAACGATCAACTAACCACAACATACAAGTGAATTGCCATAAGTTTACAAGAATCAAACATTTTACAAGTGCAACGATTATAAGGTAACATGTTTCACCCCAAAGTGTGAAAATATAAAAAAGGGTATAGAAATACTCACATGGAAAATTCACAAGTATAGTGATGGTTGTAGAGTACATAAGAAAACTTGAATGTCAAGAGTCAAAGGTGATGTCCTAAATGATAAAAAGAACAATAACTTGAGGTTGGAATTCATTACAAGAAATTAGGACGTTTAGAGAATGCTAAAAAACGAAAGGTAGATTGAAAAATGATTATTGCATCATTTTTAGATTTTGGACAGAATGTTTGGTATGTGTTTGAATAGGTTTTAAAAATAGAAAACCATTTTATAAAATTATAAAAATTTATACTTGATTAGTTCAAAGTCTCCCGGACAACTTTCATTCTGAAACAATTTTATGAAAAGATCTTTAAATAGGTCAAACAAGCAGCACAAGATAGATAATGCTGAAATGCACACTTATCTTGTGAAGGCTATTGTTGAGTCGTCTGATTGAGTTTGAAGACGTATAAATTGTCGTTATAAAGGTAATTCAAAGAAGTTAACATTGGAGTTAGAGTTTACTCAAATTTATTTTGTTATGATCAAATTATGGTCGGTTAAAGTAAGATTATATTCTGCCAGAATTGTAATAAGGCACTTATGTGCACTTTTAAAATCATTAAAGCATAAAACGGTTTAGAACATTTTATTATGTCAATATATGGTTTATTAGTCTTTATTTGAGTTATAAAAATATTCTAAAACTTTGGCATAGCCATCATTTAGAACAATAATCTTGTGGAATAACCGAATGTGGTGGCATAGCCGTCCATATGCAAACGAGATTCTTTGTTTATGTTAGTGTGTTATTAGCTTGATTTAGGAGTGTTAGTGATTGTTATAAGGTTAGTGATTATTAAAATATTAATGATCAAATGATAATGATTAAAATAAAAAGAGATTTGGTAGAAGAAAGAACAATAGTAAGAACATAAACTCATGAGAACAATTGGATGTAGGATGATTAAAATGTATAATATAAAAGTAATAAAAGATTACCTTAGTATTTTTGAAATTTATTGTAAAATAAAAATTTTCAAATTGATCATAACCAATGGATGAAAAAAAGATATCAGAGTGAGATTTTTAGAGAATGAGCAAATGAAAAGTAAAGCCTAAGCCTTGCTTTTATACTTGAGATTAGGAGAAGGTTATGAATGGTGTTAATGGTGATTTATAAGTATTATAAAAGGGGGTTATGATTGGAATTTTAATAAATATAAAATTAAATAATTAAATAAATAAAAAAATAATTATAAAAATTTAAATTTATGAAGACTTTATAAAATCTTTATACACTTTATAAAACAATTTGAATAATCAATCAAATTATTTATTTGTTAATCTTTATAACTTTTATAAAACTTATAAACTTTACAATTTGATTATTTATTTTCAGTATTTATAATTACTAATAAAACTTTATAAGTTTATTAAAGTTCATTTTATAACTTTATGAGTTTTAATAAGTATTTTCCATTTAGTTATTTGTTGTAACATGATTAATAAACTTTATAATTTTATAAAAAAAATTGTTTATAAATCAACGAGTTATTATAAGTTGTTTAAATGATAAATTGAATAAATCAATTCACGATATTGTTTAAACTACACGTCTAATCTATATAATTCATTAAAATAATTTAAATAAAGAAATTCATATCGTAAGAAAGTTCGATTTTAGTTCGGGTTCAGGTTTATAACTTGAAAATAATGGATGTTACAACATTGACCGCCTCGAAAGGTTGAATTGTCCCGTCTCAAAAGAGTTGACTACAGATTTGATCTTCAACTCTTTGTCAAAAAGGTTTGACATTTTTTTATGAATTATAACATGAACGGGTGGGACAAAAACATAAGTGAGCTTCACTCTATGCTCAAAACTGCCGAGGCGGCCATGGGTAAAAAGGTTTTACCCGTTCTCACCATCAATAAAGGTGGGAACAAGAAGAGGCCTCACCTCGCACCCAAGGCAAATGTTGCCAAGGGCAAAGGGTATGTTAAGGGAAAGGGGAAGGGAGTGGTAAGAGCGCCACCACCAAAACCAACGGAGAAGAAGCAAAAGGTTGCTTCGAATGACCCATGCTTTAAGTGTGGTGAGATTGGACATTGAGCAAGAAATTGTTCAGTCCATCTCAAACAGTTGCAAGCTAAGAGGGATGCCAGGCAAACCTCAGGTACAATTTCCATGATTCATATTGATCTAAATTTAATATCCTCTAACACATGGGTATTGGATACCGGATGTGGAACTCACATTCGCAACTTATTGCAAGGGTTCTAAAGAAGTAAGGAATTCAAGAAAGGGGATGTTAGCCTCTACATGGGGAATGGGCAAAAGTTCAAGTTAAAGACCGAGGGGACTACATCTTGAAGCTTCTAAATGGTTTGGAAGTAATTTTGAACAATGTTTTGTATGCTTCTAGTTTGACTAGGAATATTATTTATGTTGTCCATTTAAGACAATATGGTTATGTTTTAACATTTATTGAAAATGAAATTCATGTTTCTTTAAATGACATATTTTATTTTAAAGCTATTCTCATTAATGGTATTTATGAATTGGTTCGTGAAAACACATTATATGATAGCTCATTGTACCAAACCACCACCAAGAAACTTAAATTGGATTTGAGTGATACCTATCTTTGGCATTGCCGTCTTGGTCATATAAACAAGAAGCGCATAAAAACACTTCAAAAGAATGGTCTTTTAAAAAGCAAGTGAATATGATTCATTTGTTGTATGTGAATCTTGTTTACAAGGTATAATGACTAAGGCACCTTTTAGTGGCAAAACGGAAAGGGCAAATGATTTATTAGGAATCATACATTCGGATGTATGTGGTCCTTTTAAACCAATGACTAGGTACAGTAAAAGATACTTCATTACCTTTACCGACGACTATAGTCGATATGGTTATGTGTACCTGTTAAGATGCAAAGATGAACTTTTGAAATGTTCAAAATCTTCCAGAATGAAGTAGAAAATCAACTCAACAAGAAAGTAAAAATTTTCCGCACCGATAGAGGAGATGAATAACTAAGTGATGCTTTTAGAGATTATCTTAGAAGTTGTGGTATTGTCTCACAACTGTCTCCACCTGGAACATCACAACACAATGGTGTGTCCGAGAGGAGAAATCGAACTCTATTGGATATGGTTCGATCTATGATGGCTAGAAGCTCATTGCCTCTATCATTTTAGGGTTTCGCTTTGCTCTTTGTGGCTCGTATCTTGAATATGGCCCCAACCAAGAAAGTGGAAATGACACCTTTTGAAATATGGCATGGAAGGGTTCCATCACTATCATATTTAAAGGTATGGGGTGTGAGGCTTATGTTAAGACTCCCACCTCAAACAAGTTAGAAAAGCGTTCCATTAAGTGTATCTTCTTTGGATATCCTAGAGATTTTATGGGATATTATTTCTATGATCCATTAGAACAAAAGGAGTTTATTGCCAAAAAGGTTGAGTTCTTAGAAGCTAAGTTCCTTATGAAAGGAACTAGCAGTAGAACAGTGGATCTTGAAGAAGATCAAGAACCACAAACCGATACACGTTTGGTTGACACTAGCACTAAACATGAGGATGGTGAGGGTGATCAAATAGTTGATCAATACACACAAAATGTTCGCAGATCTGGTGGAATTAGTAATCCACCTGAAAGATATGGATTTTTCGTAGATGGATGCTATGTGGTAGATTCCGATGAACCAACCACTTATCATGATGCAATGCCCAATTTGGATTGTGAAAAGTGGCTTGAAGCCATGAACGTTGAGATGTAATCCATGTATGACAACCAAGTATGGGACTTGGTTGAACCACCTCTTAACTCCAAGATAGTTGGAAATAAGTGGGTTTTCAAGAATAAAACCGATATGCATGGAAACTTGGATACTTATAAAGTTAGACTCATAGAAAAAGGTTTCACTCAAACTCAAGGGGTTGATTATGATGAGACATTCTCGCCAGTTGCAATGCTAAAGTCTATTAGGATATTATTTGGCATAGCTGCTCATTATGATTTTGAGATTTGGCAAATGGATGTCAAAACGCTTTTCTAAATAGATATCTTGAGGAAGATGTCTATATGATTCAACCTGAAGGTTTTATCGATAAAAAACATCCTAACAAAGTATGCAAGTTGAAGAAATCAATCTATGGATTGAAGCAAGCATCAAGAAGTTGGAATCACCGTTTTGATGAAGAGATAATCAAATTTGGGTTCATAAAAAACGTTGATGAAGCATGTGTATATAAGAAAGCTAGAGGGAGCATCATCGCTTTCCTAGTATTGTATGTCGATGACATCCTACTATTTGGAAATGACATTCAACCTTGGAGGGTGTAAAAGCCTGGCTTGAAAGCTGTTTCTCCATTAAGGATCTTGGTGAAGCCGCCTATATTTTGGGAATAAAGATATATAGAAATAGATCAAGGCGGTTGATAGGTTTAAATCAACGTGCTTACATTGATAAGATCTTGAAAAGGTTTAAGATGAAAAACTCTAAGAAAGGTATAGTACCTATCCAAAGAGGAACGATATTGAGTAAGACTCAATGTCCAAGCTCAAAGGATGAGCAAGACAAAATAAAGGGTATCCCGTATGCTTCTGCTATAGGATCTATCATGTATGCAATGATATGCACTAGGCCGGACGTGTCATGCGTTTTGAGCATGACAAGCCGATACCAACAAAATCCTGGAAACAGTCATTGGATGGCTATTAAAAACATACTTAAGTACCTAAGGAGGACCAAATATATGTTTCTAATATATGGATCTGGTGAGGAGGAACTCATAGTAAAGGGTTACACGGATGCGGGTTTCCAAACTGATAGGGATGATTCACGATCACAATCGGGGTACATTTTCATCTTGAATGGAGGAGCAATCTCTTGGAAGAGCTCTAAGAAAGATGTAGTGGCATTATCAACTACAGAGTTAGAATACATCACCGCTTCATTCGCAGCTCAGGATGCTGCATGGTTAAAGAAATTTATTGCCGATCTAGGGGTGGTCCCTTCCATTCAGGACCCCCAAGAAATTCTTAATGATAAAGAGGGTGCGATTTCTCAAATCAGGGAACCCCATGCACATCACAATACTAGGCACATTGAACGGAGATTCAACTACATAAAGGATGAAGTTGAAAATGGAAAGATATGTATTCGCAAAGTTCACACAGATCAAAATATTGCGGATCCACTCACGAAGCTTTTTGAAAAGGCAAAGCATGAAAGTCATACTTGAGCCATGGGACTTCAATATTCTAGTAACTGGATATGATCTTTAATTTTTGTATTTAGATATTGTAACCCTTTATTACTTGAATAAATTATTTGGTTATAATGATTCAACTAATATTTCTATTTTACATGTTTAAAATCCATGAGTAAATCATTTACTCAGAACGTCCGTAGTCGTTCATACTTGTGGGAACAAGTATGAAGGTAAGACTATTATGAACTTGGATTGGTAAACATTCATATGGATGAATATAGAGCAAAGTGTTGCTGCCAAAGTTCATAGATAGTAGTAGGATACAAATATTAGACTGACCTGCATCTCAAATATTACTACATGGAATCTTCCTAATCGATCATAAGTAATTTTAAGTAAAGGCGAACATCATTTGGTATCCTCTGACTTGAGATACATATGGGTCTTGATATTTACCGAATATTATACTTTGACTTAGTTCTTTGTTGTTCTAAAACATGGCAGTACATAAGTCCCAGTTCAGGTATAATACAAGGTAATTGTGAGAGACGTATGTAATCAAGATGTGATTTGTCCATCTTATTCGTTGAGAGTAAGATGTCTAAGGTCTGATAAAGTTAAATCAATGGAGAATGATCACTCTGTGTCTCTGGGATTTAACATGACATCTGTGATAAAAGGATATATGATTGATTCACCTAAAACAATTCGAGTAAGGTACTTGAAGGGGATGATGTTATTGAATGGCACTTAGTCATACGTATTAAGGGTAGTAAACCGTTGTTAGATGGTATTTACTGCTTGCATCAATCTTCTATGAATCTTGTGCAAGTGAGAGATTGTTGGATCTTGTATGCCCAAGACACATACAAGATTGATGTGGTTAGTACGTTATGATCCAAGTCAGGTCATACCCAATAACAAGCTAAACAAACACCAATACATATTTATTTGTTGATAAGATCAAACAAATAAATATTGACACCAATTTAGAAAATGGGTTTTCTAAAACATTGTATTTGAAATAGAACAAATTATATGGATAATTTGTTCATATGAAATTATTTGTAACATTATTTAAGTTAAATAATAACAAATAATAGTGTGTTAATGTTATAAAATTAAAAAAGGTTTTAGTTTTACAAATCTTATAGGTTTAAGAGTGTAAAGTTTATAAAATAAAATAGGAGGGAACCCATTTGAAAGAGGGTCCATTCGACCGCCCCTTTTGTGTGGTTTTGATTCATTTAGTCTTGGTTTATGTCATACCCCAACCTTGACGGCGGAATCGTCGAGGAGTGAGAGTTAAGATCGTTCACAGCCACATAACGCTAGTATTAAATCCAAAAATATTATTCATAAGTTTGAAAGGTACATTACAAGCATAAGTCACCAATAAGAAAACATAATAAGAAACATAACAAGCTCATTCAATAAATTAACTAGGTTCATTTCTAGGTGTCAACAACTTCAAAAATGGCGATCAAGCTTGAGTATTTCCTGAAACATGTTAAAAATAAAAGGTCAACAATAATGTTGGTGAGATTTCTATAGTTTGTAATACATAAGTATATAAAAGATGGTAATTCATTTTGTGAGTTAGAGAACAAAGTAACTAGGGATGTAAGACAGAATGCACAATCAAACATCGACAAAGTTTTACAAGTCTCAAACGTTTACAAGTATATACAATTAGCTAAGTGTACTTGGATCAACCAAGTAGGCTTGTCTGGCCCATAGATCTATGACTTCGCTAGGCTAGTAATAGTTAATGATTACACATATATTCGACATTACATGGTAGCCACAAAGTTCAACTAACCACAACATACAGGTGAAATGCCATAAGTTTACAAGAATCAAACGTGTTTACAAGTACAAAGTTTATAATATAACATGTTTCACCCCAAAGTGTGAAAATATAAAAATGGGGTATAGAAATACTCACATGATCAAATAAGTATGGAATAACGATTAATAATAAATTATAATAAACAACGTTCCAACGTAGATCTTCACAAGGCACCTAAGTATGAATATATTTACAAGATTTAAGTTTAGTTACAATAAGTTTAATGGTAAACGAGAATTAGAGTTTTAAGTAAATTTGGGGATTTTTGTAAGTACGTTATATATATATATAATATATATATATATAATATATATATATATATTCTTTATATTTTTAAATATAAAGAAGGCGGAATTGAATTGTTTATAATAAGTATTAAAGTTTAAATATAATGTTTGAGTAATTATTTGAAATAAGCATGATTTAAACAATATTAAGTGAACAAAAACGTTTAGACCAACAATAATTTATTAATTATCATTTAGAATCTATTTTATAAGAAATTATTTAAAAGCACACTTTGTAAAAATGTTTTTAAAAAAATATTTGTTAAATTAAACATAAAAAGAAAATTACAGAAAATATTTGGTGAGTTTTAAAGTATAAGAAGTTTATAAAAAAACATATTTAATTTTTTTCCTATAATTAGTTTAGGGCTAAAAACCTTTAAAAATAATACATGAGGTTGCCCGGGTTCGAACCCGGGACCTCATGTGTAAGCAACAAGTATCTTAACCAGTGAACCAGGGCCGAGGCCGTGGTTTACTTCAGTTTTAATTCCTTAAAACCATGGACTCAGTATTTCCCCTAAATCTCTCATAAACCCTAGGTTGATTTGATTCAAATTGAAGATCAAAACAATGTTATGAATCAAATTAGGTTTGGGGCTTTTGTTCTTTAGATGAAATCGAACCTGTAAGTAGGTTTAATTACCCGAATTGATAACAGATTGATGTTTGAACAATCGAAGAAAGTTGCAGCCACGTAGAGACTGGTTTCAAGTTGCAAACGCTAACCATAATCAAATTTGAGTTGCAGAAAGATTCCAAGGATCTTAGTGAGTAAAAGCCCTCTATCAATTTTAGGTCTTGAGGTCCGGATAGTGGTGTTCTTCCATGGAGTAGGTCGCGAAGAAACTCAGATGTGGTTGGATTATTTAGGAATGATTCAGATGAAATTAAGTTCAGGTAGCGACTAAGTTACGATTAAACGATCGTGTAGATGCAATTAATTTGATGTTTATTAAGGGTTAATGTGTAAACGGCTCAGATGTTCAATGTGGATCGGTTACTGACATCAATACACCCATTCATGATGTAATAACTCGATTTAAGACCTTCATTGAGTTCGTATTACATCCACGTAACGGTTAGGAACAATTGTGGTTCGATTTGAGCAGTAAATCGCACGAAAAGGTCTTGCCGGAGTCCGCCGGAAGGTGGCCGGAGGTCTCTAGTTTTATGAGGTGTAGGGGGGTTTGGTTTGGGTGATTTGTTAATTACACAAATGGTCCCTTAGGTTTTACAACTTAACATTGTATGCTTAAAATTTTCTTTTTAAAGTTTTTAAAATGACAAACCAACCCCTTAACTTAATTATCCTTAAAATTTTAAATGTTTTACAACTTATTTAGTATTTGACTCTTGTAAGTTATTATTATTATTATTATTATTATTATTACTTACAATTATGTTTAATTTCATAATCAAACTATTAACTTTCAAATTGAAGAATTAAAGGCATACAAATAAATAAGCATAAGCAAACCATAAGTTTCGTAATTGACAACTTTGGTCCTTACAAGAATAAACGACGTTAATTATTAATTAACGTAAAAATACGGGATGTTACAGTTTAATACAAGACTTTATGTTTCTTGCACTCCTCTCCAAACACTTTCTCTTAAACACACATGCAAAGGTCTTTTCTCTCTCATTCTTCTTGGCTAAAAATCATTTTTACAAGCTGAAAATTGGGTTTTTGGCTTGGTTGAATTCGGATTTGCAAGAAGAAGGATAGATTTGGTGTTAAACTACCTAACAAGTTAGGTGTTTGCAAGAGCTTGTGGGTATACAAGCTTGAGGACTTCTCTTTTGGAGGCTAGACATTCAAGAAGCATCATCATCTTCTTCTCATCCATACTACATCATCTTGTTCTTGAAAGGTAGTTTCAAGAACACCCTATGGTTGTTCTTTTTCGTTTTTGATAGCATTTCATTTCACATACATATGATCTTTGTTTATGGGTTTTGTTTTGGGTTAAAAATGATTCATATTTTAGATTGTTAAGCACCTTTTAAACCCTTATATCCGCTGCGTTTTTTGAAGTTTAATGGTTAAACTAGCTTTGATAAACATGTTACAAAACCCAACAGAACCCACTTACGTGATAAAAACTGTGAATACCTTATAACCGGCGAAGTTAGGTAAATCACGATTGATGTTGGGTAAGGGGTTGTTTGACAACTTCTGAATGATTAAGTGTTGAACCAATAAGAGGTCTGGACCATTAAATGTTGAACCACTTTGAATCATTAAGTGTTAATTCAGATAAGAGATCTTAACCATTCAACATTAGACCTCTTAACCATTCAACATTAGACCTTTTAACCATTCAACATTAGAGTTATTAACCATTCAGCACTAATATAATGCTTAACCATTCAGAGACAAATATCTAAACCTTTCATACATTTGCTCGCGAAACAAACAGTAAACAGTCTAAACCATTAAGTGCTAAATAATTCAGACATCTAAACCATTAAGAGGCTGATTAAGATACTGCCAAACAACCCGTAAATATTAAGAGACTAATTAAGAGGTTGTCAAACAACCCGTAAGTGGGCTAAGAGGAAGGAAATTGAGTTAAGCAAGATTCAACGTCATATTTATAATATACTAATTTTTAACTTCTCTATGATAAATGTTGTACCTTATGCATAGAGTGTTTTATAGAAATTATTTTTTTATTTTTAACCTAAAACTGTTTTTTATCTTTGAAATGTAACCTCAAAAAAATTAAGTATTTACTTTTGGCCCAAAACTTTTTATTTTTGGCAATTTAAACTTACAACTTTTTTACTTTCAGTTTTAATTAATCCATTATACTTTTTATCTTTCGTAAATTTTTGTTTTACATTTCGTTTTGAGTTTTTCAAGTTAACACGGTGTAACATGCATGTGTAATTCAATATTTTTATGTTTCGTTCTAAATTTTGTGATATAACACGACACAACGTGTATGTATGGTTCAATATTTTTACGTCTACTTTCATGCGTTTGACAAGTTCACCGCCACATGTGAGTCCTAGATTGACTTGGTTAAAAAATTTGTTTTACGTCTCAGTCTAATTTCTGTGCATTAACACACCACAACTTCAGTGTTGATGGTCACTGCTAGCGGTGTGACATTGATGATATTTAATATGATTTTACGCCCCACCGTAATGTGAGTGCTTAATTTTTAGTTTCTTTTAATTATCAGACCATGTTAAAAGCAAGCATAAAAAATAGTATATTACAAAACACTTGTAAAAGAATGTTAGAGTTAATAAATTCAAAATATATTATTTTAATGATAGCATACATACATACATACATACATATATATATATATATATATATATATATATATATATATATATATATATATATATATATATATATTATATATATATATCACTGCATAATACTAAAAGAAATCAAAAAATGCATAAGTTTTTCTAAAACTATATTTTTTCTCTAAAAATGGGTGGCTTATTAATCTCACATGGTCTAAATCATATCTGTACTTTTTCTTCTAATGCATTATATATATTTCTCACAACTAATAATAAGTGATTGCGTATTAGTGTATAAGTATATGGAAGATGTTATTTTGTTTTAGCATTTTAGCATTCACGCTTACATAACCTAGCTATGTACCTCAATCTTTGAGCAATTAGAATTGATTAATTTTATTGCACAAGACTATGAGATTCTGTAGCAAATACTATCATTCACATAGTGTAACAAGCTTCTATCCGAAATAAAACAAAAAATTAATAACAAAGGTAAATTGGTCTCCATGCATGTTGAGTTAAATGGTCCAGGCTTCTTTCTACAAAATAACAAATTAATAGGTCCCATATATATATATATATATATATAATATATATATATATATGGTCCCGACATCTTTCAACAACAGAAAAAAACATGGTTCATTAATTAATGATCAACACAAACAAAAGATGAAAGCAAGAAAGGAAACAGATTAGTACGTTTAATATGTACCAATATAGACATACATGTGTTAAGTCTATTTTCGTCCTCCATGCTACTTCAAAAAACATAAAATAATGGTCTATTGCTCCCAAACAATATATTGAAATAAGTGGTGCAACTTTCTTCCATCAACGGTATATAATAACAAAATGTGCTTGATTATTCCATAGCACAAACAAAAAGAAAAAAACACAACATAATGCTTCAATGTATCGAATCGAATCTAATATGTTCGTACGTCCAAAATTTTAAAAGAGAAAAAACAGAAGATAAGTTTGTACCAACATACATACATCCGTACATCCATGGACCATAATATACATACATACATACATAGTACAAACACACGAAAAATAAAACGTGCTTCATAAGTCTTCAATGCAAACAAAAAGAAAAACAAATATATAGTGGTCTATAAACGATGGTACATTGGTCCCAATTCATGATGCATGCAAAAAAAAACGTGGTCATTAGCCTAGAATTTATGATAGCATGCATATATAGTGCTCTATGATCCGTGTATATATATAAGGGTTGAGTTGGTATGCATTTTATAACCACACTGATCGATCTCAAGCACTTGTCTTTGAATTGAAGTGTGCCACACACCAAATCAAGCAATGGCCACAATATCATCACTCCCACGGTTTTTCACACTTAAATATAACGTATTGCCATACTTGAGCCTAACAAAAATCTACGACGAAACCCTACCAACGGGTTTTTTGAGATTCGAAGAAGAAGATCAAATTTTGAGTCCGCGTGTAGAGTTTGCAGCGGAGCCATCAAGTGGAGATTCCACACTAGTGAACATAAGATCTTGCTACAACAATAAGTATTGGGTGGCAAAGCCTCACTGGAACTACTATTATATTACTGCTTCTGCTGACAAACCACAGGAAGACCCAACAGAACCTGATTGCACCTTGTTCCAATGTCAACAAGGTCCGCGACAGTTGGTGGTTCTTTATTATGTCGCCAGACGATCAGTACATATATAATCGTTGGGGGAGGAGGCAATGACGACCGGGGGCGTGGCTTGCGTCTTCATCGAGAGCCTTTACAAGATTTTAATGTAGTTGATTGGGAATCATTGATGATACTTCCTCCTCATGCCACATTCAGATCTGAGGCGCTAGAAGGGAATTACCTTTGCTCGCGTCTCATTGATGGAGTCGCGTATCTAAGGTTCGAGCCCGGATTTGATGCAAGAGATCTACTGGTGGCCCATGATCTCTCCCCTACTAATGACGGGAAGTACTATATTAAAAGCTTGCATTTGGGTGAGAACTGGAGGAGAACCTTTCAAAACTGGATATTGGTTGACGGGATAAAAGAGGGTGCATCGTGGCACTGGGAACACGCGTACTCATTCGTCAGTATAAGTGACAATGTCTATGCTATCCGAAGTGAGCGCAACAATGGTCTATGCGGTGGGCTCACCCGCGATAGACGAACAAACTGTTTAAGCGCGAGCTTTCCACTTACAGTAAGAGAGGTAAGGCTGATTGTTGAAGAGCGTGTTGTGAAAAGAGAGATATTAGATCTCAAATACCGTCTCTCTGACTCAAGGATTTACGATTAGGAGGAAATCGAAGAAGTTGCTTATACTTTTACTACAAATCCCAATCCAGAAAAAGAAACCCTAATCACTATCAGTTATACACTATCCGATTCAAGGACCACTAAATGGGCTAATAATATGTCATTCACATTTGTTGTTAAGGTAAACTTTGAGTCTACTCTTGGTGTTCCGATTATTGAAAACGGGGAGGTGAAGTTGTCACCTGAATCTAGCACCCATGCGTATGAATGGGGAGTAGCCGAAACAAAGGAGAGTACGAGACAAGAAACTTACACAGTTGTGATTTCGCCATTAACTACAATGAAGGTGATGCTCATGCGTACAAAGACTGCTTGTGATTTGGGTTTCTTACACGCAACATGATGTTCTTACAAGCGGCGAAACTATTACCACCATCAAGGACGATGGAACTTTCACTGGCATCAACTCCTACTATCGTTTTGAATCCTCAGTGCAAGGTAAGAATGATTAGGGAAGACTATATATGTAACTAGCGATTGCATATATGGTCATGTATGTTGTGTGATTATCGACCTCTATGTCGTCTATAATTTGTGTGATAAATAAAGACTTTTTTGGTTTGTCCAGAGACTCTCAGTGTAGTAATATTCCTATGCATGTATGTCGTTTGATTATAATCATTCATGTGATAAATAACGAGTTCTCCCGGCTTGCCTCGAGACTATTAGCAATGTATGTGTGTCTAATGTTGATCGATCTTTATGTATATCCATCGTGTGATAAATAACACACTCTCTTGATTTGCCTCGAGGTTAATATAACAATATTGTATGCCTCATGTTGTGTGATTAGCGATCTTGACGACTATATGAACTCATCTCATGTTGGACATAATTCTAGTCGCAAACTTTTACTGTTAGGATAATGTAACAATGCATGTATGTATTTCCATGCTGTTGATTGTATAAATGTCACATTCTCCTTAAATGGTTTAATGTATATCTATTGTTAAGTTTAGATACGCAATCGAGTTGTTTCAAATGCCATGCCATTTAAAATCGTTTAAACAGAAAAGATAGTATGAAGTTCAACTAAATGAATGCCATTTTTTAATGGGACTGGATTGTTCTACACAAGCATGATGAACAAAATTTATATGATGTGAAGTACGTTTATAGCAATATTAGTTCTTTGTCTTAATTTCAGTACTTTTTGTTACACAACAAAAACATTAAATGGGGTCAATCAAAATGACAAACGATGACAAATAACACAAAGAAATTAGCAGTGAAATATGTAGTGGTAATATATTTATACAAGTAAAAGAGCTTGAGTAAATCAATCATAATGAACCGAAAGACTTATATTGGTTGCCAAATGGTGGTTCCATCACTATTCGTCAAAAAACTATGTGACTAATGCAATATTTCTCATGGATTATGGATGATATTACTAAGAGACCACTAAACTTTAAGTGATGGATTACAAACGAAGATTAGTATGTTACCATGGCAATAGCACCGACTGAAATAACAACATAATATTTGCCGATGGATCGCCGACAAATGAATGCCAACTTATTACCAAGGAATATTCCATCGTAAATATATTTATTTTACTATATATATATATATATATATATATATATATATATATAGATATATATATAAACTTTTGTCGGATTTCTATAAATGCAAATTACATGTACAAATAATAAAAATGTATTATAAACCACAAAAATTCTCATTATAACAAAATTTAAATACAAAGTATGTCTATAAACAATGTGTACATGAGAAAACCTATATAACTAAGTACTTGGAGGGTCATGGAGTAGTGTCGATGAACCATTTTGATGCAATACCTCTTGCGTCATCGTTCGGAGCAATTGCATTGATGTTGGCTCAACATTCAAATCCCTTCGTAGCCTCAACCTCTGCGTCTTGTACTCCCAGTAACGCTTCTAGTTTTTCTTTCAACATGACAATGTACAAACATTAAAAAATTTATTGTTGTTGGATAGAGCTTTCTAAATTTTAACACTAGTCACTAGGGTAAATGATCTAGCGAGTTGTGTACTTTTTGAGATTTTTAGCTGGTAGTACTTGCAAATTTAAGTGTTGTGGGCCTTTTAGCAAACCGAATTATTGTTATCGGCCCATTAGAACTATGGACATTATAAAGGAGACCAATTAATGGGCTTCTGACATCGGCCCATCTCGTCAGCAATCAAACCCTAAATTCAAACTTCTAATTCTCATAAACCAAAATTTCCAATTACCAACCATCAAGTTTGACAAATTTGCTTATGGGCCCCTCCACCTTTCAACTTTTCTTAATTTTCAACACACACTTTTTCACTAAACCTCCAGAAAACCGGATTATTTTATCCAACGATGGTTCACTACGCACAGGTAACGTTCACTACTCTCACGAACGAATAAAATCGTCGGAAAAGAATCACCGGTCATCTGTGATTGGCAGTGCACCACACGCGCCGTTAGTGCGGCTGACGATATGAACATTACTGTTATTTTATTATTATTTACAATCCACTATCCACACTTGATTTTTCTTCACTGTGTGTTCAAGTGTGAAACTGCGTGTAAATAGGGTTTCAAATTCAAGAAGAAAAATTGGAACATGGTATTGTTGAAATCGTGAGTTTCTACATTTTAGCAAACCCTAACTTGTTTTCGATTTTGTTTGTTGATTCCATAGAGGTGTTGTGTTATCTAGCTGAAACGATAAACTTAACCTAGTTTTTGAACAACTCAATTTCGGGCATTGGAAGCTATTATGATGGTGCTGGTGGTTGAAATCAGTTCAATGATGTAAGGTATTTGCTTCAATTGCACATCCTTTGGGTTTTGAAGCATCTATGTGTGTTATTTAGGTCAATTTCTATGCTTTTGTTAGAATTGTAGTATATTTGTTTGTTTGTTTATATTGAGATTATGGCGTAGGTGAAAGCTAGAGAGAAAAGGGGAAAAGAAGCCATGGCGGGGGATAATAATAAGGATTTGATTTTGGCATGCACAATTTCGGGAGCCCTTTTCTCTTTCTTGGGGTCGGCTTCTTTTGCGATACTTTGGGCTGTTAATTGGCGGCCATGGCGGATTTACAGGTATTTTTTGTTGATGCTGAGCTTAATTGCTATTTTTAGAATAAGAAAATCAAGGGACTAGAGAATGTTACTAATGGAGGAGACTTTTGCAAGCTTTAGTAACTTTTGGGTTTATTTACATGTTTAATTGATGATATAAAGTATAAGCACATCAAAACATTGAAAGTTACATTGTTGAATTCTACAGGGCGGAAACATTGGGAAACAACTGCATTATTGAATAGGTTTTCTAAGTTGTTTGAAATCCATAGAAGCCTATTTACATGCTAGTCATAAAAAGTTTGCATGGTGTGACATTTTGTCCCCGTGATTGTGATCTTACTGAGCTACTGGTAAAACCTTAGAGAGGAAAAAGCACCCAATAAGAATGCCATCTAAGGTTATTTAGTCGATTACTTTATGTAACATTTTTCTTATGCTGTGAGCCACATGTCAGTTAATGATCTAATGCATAAAGTATATGATAGAAAATTTTCAGTCATATAGGAACTTAGAAACCAATCCTTTCGGATTGCTTTTTCGGCATCTTATCTACCGTGTTATGCAATCACATATTTGCAATCAATATAAGTTATTATATGACACTTCTTTTTTTCCTTTTTTTTGTTTGTTTGTTTGCCATGATCAGTTGGATCTATGCCAGAAAATGGCCAAGTTTCTTACAAGGGCCTCAATTGGGAATATTATGCGGTTTTCTGTCCTTGTGTGCATGGCTATTTGTCATATCTCCAATTGTAGTTTTAATTACATGGGGGAGTTGGTTAATTGGAATACTGGGGCGAGATATTATTGGTTTAGCAGTTATCATGGCTGGAACAGCTCTGCTTTTAGCATTCTATTCAATAATGCTTTGGTGGAGAACACAATGGCAGAGTTCAAGTAAGTTGTGTAAAATAATAATAGTTAGTTTTTCTTCTGTTTCTTAAAAGATATGAATTAATAAAAACGATATAAAACTATTTCTTGAAATAGGGGCGGTTGCTGTTCTTCTGCTTCTGGCGGTTGCACTCCTATGTGCATATGAACTGTGTGCAGTTTATGTGACAGCTGGCTCAACTGCTTCGCAACGGTATTCACCTTCCGGATTCTTCTTTGGGGTGTCAGCAATTGCTTTAGCAATCAATATGCTCTTTATCTGCCGAATGGTGTTTAATGGTTGGTTGTTTTTGAGTTGATTTTAATAAAATTGTAGTTGTCGACTTTCGGGTGGAATTTTACTTTTGGGTGGAATTTACAGGTAATGGATTAGATGTTGATGAGTATGTTCGGAGTGCATATAAGTTTGCTTATTCAGATTGTATTGAAGTGGGTCCAGTTGCATGTTTACCTGAACCGCCAGATCCAAATGATTTATATCCCAGACAGTCTAGAAGGCAAGTGCCCTCCTTCATTCTTTCAAGAATTCGTTGCTAATCAAAGTAACCATATATTTTTTTGACCGGTGAATACATGCACTCTTTACTCTATACCTACTCTACTCCTAAAAATCACCACACGTGCACTCTATGGGTTTTGAAAATTGAACGCACAAGTCACAACCATTTAGCTAGGGATACACCACTTTACCACCAGGATGTCCCTTTGGGACCAAAGTATCCATATATATTAGATGTGGCATAATGGCAGGTTGGGTAACAGGTGAAAACATGTAATTTTAGTACAGGGTGGGTGGCCAAAACCATTTTTGCCCCAATAAATTGAAACTTTTTGAGCAATTACTCAATTAGTGTGCCTATCATGATTGCAGGATTATATTTTGTGAATTAAATTTGTACTTTGGGCGACTTCGACCCGCTTCATTTAATGGACTGTTTTTTTATTTTATTTTATTTATCTATTGACCCAATAGAGATAAAACATAATATATTCATCGCTTTCGCAAATCAATGTTTATTGTCCAGAGAGTGATCTTCTCTTTCTACTAAGGTGTATCTTTAGTAGTAAACATATAACTTTTTGTTGTAGATGAAACTTTATCATAGTAAGATTATTTTTTGGGAAATATTTAACATTCCGTATCCTAAACCTTAGCATTATTTCAGGGTGTCACACCTGGGGCTTCTTTACCTCGGGTCACTCCTTGTACTTCTTGTTTATTCTGTGTTATACGGCTTAACAGCAAAGGAGTCCAAATGGCTTGGGGCAATTACTTCAGCTGCTGTTATAATTCTTGGTACTTATAAACTTTTAAACTAACAGTTCTTAATAATAATGCCTTGTGGCTGCTTTATTTATTTGACACCTTTCAATTTAATTTCTTAGATTGGAACATGGGTGCCTGTTTATATGGTTTTAAACTTCTTCAAAGCCGTGTAATTGCTCTCTTTGTTGCTGGCACTTCTCGTGTTTTCTTGATTTGCTTTGGAGTTCATTACTGGTTTGTTTTGCTCTCCCCATATAATTAAACATCATTTTTCATTTTTTAACTTTTTGTAATTATCACAATTTCTTTTTTGGTTATTTATAGGTATCTTGGGCACTGTATTAGTTACGCGGTTGTGGGATCTGTTTTACTAGGCGCAGCTGTAACCCGTCATTTATCTATTACAAACCCTTTAGCTGCAAGAAGAGATGCTTTACAAAGTACCGTCATGCGTTTACGTGAGGGTTTTAGAAGAAAAGATCAGAACAGTTCATCAAGCTCATCAGAAGGGTGTGAGTCAAGTGTCAAACGAAGTAGTAGTGCTGAAATGGGCCACCTTGGTAACAATACACATTGCATGGGTGATCCAAACAGTTGGGCCCATGTGGAAGGGGTCAACAGTGAGAGAAGTTTAGATAGTGGAAGACCGAGTTTAGCCCTACATAGCAGTTCATGTCGGTCAGTTATTCAAGAGGGTGCAGTTGGCTCGTCATCATACGCAGATAGAAATTTTGACCCGATAGCTCGCTAATGGTCTGTTCTAGTAGTGGGCTTGAGAGCCAAGGGTGTGAGTCTAACGACTCGACTAACCAACAAGTTCTTGATTTAAATTTGGCTTTGGCGTTTCAAGAAAAATTTAATGACCCGAGAATTACGTCTTTATTGAAAAGGAGAGCACGGGCAGGAGATATTGAGTTGTCTAATTTATTGCAAGATAAAGGCTTAGACCCGAATTTTGCGGTTATGTTGAAAGAGAATGGTTTAGATCCAACAATCCTTTCGTTGTTGCAAAGGAGTAGCTTGGATGCAGATAGAGATCATCGTGATAATAATGAGATTATGTTAAATGATTCTGATGATATTATCAATAATGATTTGCCTAATCAAATTTCATTATCCGAAGAACTTAGGATTCACGGGCTGGAAAAATGGTTAAGAATATGTAGATTGCTTTTGCATCATATTGCTGGTACACCTGAACGGGCTTGGGTTCTTTTTAGTTTTGTGTTTATTGTTGAAACTGTTATAGTGGGCCAGTTTCGTCCGAAAACAGTTGAAGTCATTGGTGCAACACACCAGCAGGTCTGAACAGGAAAATCAAATGTTTGAAACCCAAATTTCTTTAGTGGTTTCTTTCTCTTTCTAATCATTATCTGCATAATGCATGCAGTTTGAATTTGGATGTGCGGTGCTGTTATTGTCGCTCGTTATCTGTTCCATCATGGCGTTCATGCGGGCCTTACAAGCAGAAGACATGGTCATGACTTCAAAACCCCGAAAGGTTCATTATTATTATAATTACCTTTTATAGTCCAGTTCTGTTTTAACACTGCTGGTTTAGTTTTATTATCTCTACGGTTGAAGTTCTCATTGAAATCTGCTATAAATTTTCAGTATGGTTTAATTGCTTGGCTACTGAGCACTTGTGTTGGTCTTCTGCTATCTTTTTTGAGGTACAATTGTTTTTTTTTACCCCAAGATTCTGTCTTTAATGGTTGTGAGTTTTTATGGTGCATGTCGTGTGTGCAGCAAGTCATCTGTTCTTCTTGGGCTGTCTTTGACCGTTCCATTCATGGTAGCATGTCTTTCTGTTGCAATTCCTATTTGGATACGAAATGGCTACCGTTTTTGGGTATCAAGAGATAATTACGGAAATCAAATTGGGAATTATCGCTCATTTTGGATGAAAGAGGTTTGTTATCTTCTTTTTAAGTTTGTTTTATATCAGATTTTTTGAATTGTGATAATTGTATGACATTAATATTCATGTAATTGTTATTAGGGGGTTATTCTCTCTATCTGCATTTCAATATTTATTGGATCAGTTTTAGCTCTTGGTGCAATAGTCTCCGCAAAACCTTTGGAGGACTTGGGCTACAAAGGTTGGGCTGGTGGTCAAAACAGTATCAAATCACCATATGCATCATCAGTTTACTTGGGCTGGGTGATGGCCTCTGTAATTGCTTTAATAGTTACGGGCCTGTTACCAATTGTCTCATGGTTTGCCACATACCGCTTTTCACTCTCTTCAGCTATATGCGTAGCCATATTTTCAGGTAATCATAGTAATAAAAACTACATCATCAAACGAAACATACCCATACTGCTATACGTTCTGTCTAACAAACTCTCATGTGCCTTTATTCATATTAATTTTACAGCTGTCCTGGTTGCATTTTGTGGTGCATCGTATTTGGAAGTAGTGAATTCTAGGGATGATAATGTTCCAGAAAAAAGTGATTTTCTAGCAGCATTACTTCCATTAGTGAGCATCCCAGCTTTGCTATCACTTTCTTTTGGGTTGCTTAAATGGTAAATGATCTCTCGTATTCTATATAAATACATTCATATAATATCGTGTTGATATTTGATACTTAATTATAATCGTGGAAAATGACTTATAGGAAGGATGATAACTGGACCCTCTCACGAGGTGCTTATGTGTTTATGATCATTGGTCTTCTTCTTCTTCTTAGTGCCATATCAGCTGTTATAGTCATAATCGAACCATGGACGGTAATTTACAAGATTTAGATATTTACCCTTTAGATTCATGTATGTAGCATTATATCAATTTTTATTGTTTTAAATGGTTGCAGATCGGGGCATCATTCCTTTTACTTCTCCTACTCATAGTCTTAGCTATCGGCGTCATTCATTTCTGGGCTTCAAATAACTTTTATTTAACCAGAATGCAAACATTTGTAGTTTCTTTTCTCGCATTTCTCTTGGCTCTTGCTGCATTCTATGTTGGATGGCATCAAGGTAAATAAAAACCTTAGATTCAGTTTTTTTTTTCTAAAAAAGGTTCACCAAAGACGAATAATGCAATTTTAAATTAAATTTGCAGACAAATTCTTTGTTGGAGCTTCTGTTGGTTACTTTACATTCTTATTTCTTTTGGCTGGCAGAGCATTAACTGTAAGTTATATACTTTTATGCACAATCATCTTAAATTTTTTAAGCTACAAAAAGTTATCTTATTATTTTTTTTTGTTTTTAATAAAATCTTTCAATAGGTGCTTCTTTCACCGCCTATTGTAGTATATTCTCCACGAGTGCTACCCGTATATGTATATGATGCTCATGCCGATTGTGGGAAAAATGTCAGGTTTGCACCTCTTAATGTTTCTCTTCTTATCATGGTTCATCAACTATTCTTTTATTGCATAATTAATGCCAAATTTGTTTTTTCATCAACAGTGTAGCTTTCATTGTTCTTTATGGGATTGCATTAGCAATTGAAGGCTGGGGTGTTGTTGCAAGTTTAGTGATTTATCCGCCATTTGCTGGAGCAGCTGTTTCAGCAGTTACACTTGTTGTATCATTTGGGTTTGCCGTCTCTCGTCCATGTTTGACTCTTGAGGTTTGTCCTTTGACCAAACATTACTATTCTTGTTTACCTCCGTGTTTGCTTACAAGTTATAACTGACTTGTCACTCTAACAGATGATGGAAGACGCTGTACACTTTCTTAGCAAAGACACCATCATTCAAGCAATTGCTCGATCCGCCACTAAGGTAGAGCATAAGATTTAATCATAGTTTTCTCTACTGAATATGATTTATTTTAATAATTTTGTTTTAATCATGATTCAGACAAGAAATGCTCTATCAGGAACTTATTCGGCTCCTCAAAGATCTGCCAGCTCTGCTGCTCTTTTAGTTGGGGATCCTACCGTTACACGTGATAGAGCAGGGAATTTCGTGCTCCCCAGAGCTGATGTCATGAAATTAAGGGATCGTTTGAAAAACGAAGAATTAGCAGCAGGATCGATTATTCGAAAAATAAAACACGGGGTATTCTTTCAATACGAATTAACCAACGATGCTGGTTATAGAAGAGAAATGTGTGCACATGCAAGGATATTAGCTTTAGAAGAAGCAATCGATACAGAATGGGTGTATATGTGGGATAAGTTTGGTGGTTATTTACTTCTTTTGCTAGGTTTAACTGCAAAAGCTGAACGTGTACAGGTGAACATGATCCCTTGCATGATGTTATCATGTTTTTTGTAACACATTAAGAAATTATTGTTTTTTATTTTATCCTTTTTTTATTTGTGCAGGACGAGGTTCGTTTAAAACTCTTTCTTGATAGCATCGGTTTTTCAGATCTAAGTGCTAAAAAGATAAAGAAATGGATGCCGGAAGACCGTAGGCAGTTTGAAATTATACAAGAGAGGTGGGGACCTGAAACTGATATGGTTTTCTTAAAAATCTAATTCATCTGACAGTGTTCTTTTTTTCCTTTTGAAAATGTGTGTAGTTATATAAGAGAAAAGGAGATGGAAGAAGAAATATTGATGCAAAGACGTGAAGAAGAAGGAAGGGGTAAAGAGAGAAGAAAGGCTCTTTTAGAAAAGGAAGAAAGAAAATGGAAGGAAATAGAAGCTACACTTATATCATCAATTCCAAATGCTGGAAGTCGGGAAGCAGCCGCCATGTCAGCGGCAGTTAGGGCGGTTGGTGGTGATTCAGTTCTTGATGATTCTTTTGCAAGGGAGCGAGTTTCAAGTATCGCACGAAGAATTCGTGCCACTCAGTTGGCCCGTCGTGCCCTTCAGGCAATTTAATTTAACTTTAGTTTCATTGGAATTAATTCATCATTTTTTTGGAATCTGATTTTATTGTTTTGGTTTCAGACGGGTATCTCGGGTGCTGTTTGTGTTCTTGATGATGAACCAGTAACAAGTGGTAGATATTGTGGCCAGTTGGATTCTTCTATTTGCCTTTGCCAAAAGGTTAGTTTTTCGATGGCGGTCATGATCCAGCCTGAGTCCGGGCCCGTTTGTCTGTTGGGTACTGAGTTCCAGAAACAAGTGTGTTGGGAGATTCTTGTTGCGGGTTCTGAGCAAGGAATTGAAGCTGGCCAAGTCGGGCTTAGGCTCATAACAAAAGGAGACAGACAAACTACTGTTTCTAAAGAGTGGAACATTGGCTCAGCGTGTATTGCTGATGGAAGGTAAGTTGTATGCAAGTTATTTTAAAGAATTAATTTCATATATATCCTTCTAAATGTTGAAAATTCGTGCAGGTGGCATACGGTTACTGTTACCATTGACGCTGATTTAGGGGAGGCGACTTGCTATTTAGATGGTGGTTTTGATGGATACCAGACGGGGTTGCCTTTACGTGTGGGAAATGGCATTTGGGAGCAGGGAACGGAAATTTGGGTTGGTGTGAGACCACCGACTGATGTGGATGCGTTTGGGCGATCTGATAGTGAAGGATCTGAATCCAAGATGCACATTATGGATCTTTTCCTCTGGGGACGATGCTTATTAGAGGATGAAATTTCTGCTCTATCTGCCTCCATGGGCTCCACTGAGTACAATGTGTTCGATCTCCCTGAAGACAATTGGCAGTGGACAGATTCTCCCCCTCGGGTTGTGCTTTTATCACCTTTTACCCCTTGACTTGCCTCTTTGACCCTTTACTAATAATCATAACTTTTTTGTTTAGGTTGATGAATGGGATAGTGATCCTGCTGAGGTGGATCTATATGACAGAGATGATGTTGATTGGGATGGACAATATTCAAGCGGGAGAAAAAGGAGATCAGAACGTGAAGGAGTGGTGATTGATATGGATTCTTTTGCAAGACGGTTGAGAAAACCTAGAATGGAAACTCATGAAGAGATCATTCAAAAAATGCTATCTGTTGAACTTGCTGTTAAAGAAAACCTCTTGGCTAAAGGAGAAACACACTTTACTGACCAAGAGTTCCCGCCAAATGACCGCTCGTTGTTTGTGGACCCTGATAACCCCCCTTCTAAATTGCAAGTTGTATCTAAATGGTCAAAACCAACTGAAATAGTAGCTGAAAACCAGCTTGGTTCTCCTCCATGCTTATTTTCAGGTGATGCAAATCCTTCTGATGTCTGTCAGGTATGAACAACTTGGTTTGATTAGATTTATGAAATTATTTTTACTATTATTAGTAGTTTCGATTGAGTTATTTGGTTGCTTTTGAACAGGGCCGGTTGGGTGATTGTTGGTTTTTGAGTGCGGTTGCTGTCCTGACCGAGGTCTCTCAAATATCAGAAGTTATAATTACACCAGAATATAATGAGGAAGGAATCTACACTGTCCGTTTCTGTATTCAGGTACATATTCTGTGTTCTAGTAGTTACAATAATATAAGAAAAGTGTACGTAAGCCAAATTACACAAAAAATTACCTAGATTATGTCAAAAGATAAGTTTTGAAAGTGTGGTACATCATAAGGCAAGCTTCATAGTACAATACATACAGTACCAATTAGGTGACAAGTTGGATATATTAGTACATGCATGATGTTATAACTTATTAACTTATGTTCTGATCTTTTCTTATGAAGGGTGAATGGGTTCCAGTTGTTGTTGATGACTGGATTCCATGTGAATCACAGGGAAAACCGGCTTTTGCAACAAGTAAAAAGGGGAACGAGCTATGGGTCTCTTTATTAGAAAAAGCATATGCCAAACTTCATGGGTCTTACGAGGCACTAGAAGGCGGGCTAGTCCAAGATGCACTTGTTGACCTAACAGGTGGTGCTGGTGAAGAGATTGACATGAGGAGTGCCCAGGCTCAGATTGATCTCGCTAGCGGGAGATTATGGTCTCAGTTATTGCGATTTAAACAAGAGGGATTCTTATTAGGTGCAGGAAGCCCATCAGGTTCAGATGTCCATATATCTTCAAGCGGGATTGTTCAAGGCCATGCTTACTCGTTGCTACAGGTGCGAGAAGTTGATGGACATAAACTCGTGCAAATTCGTAACCCGTGGGCTAATGAGGTGGAATGGAACGGCCCATGGTCAGATTCATCACCGGAATGGACAGACAGGATGAAACACAAACTTAAGCATGTCCCTCGGGTAAATTTACCAATGTCTATATTTCTAAATGATAATGTATGCATAAGTCACCCACATATCAAAACAGCATTGCATGCCAACCAAGTGTCATTTGGTTTGTTTAAGCCAATTCCGGCTAAAAACTTGTTGGATGATGAAAATGGCCTAAAATATTTAACCAGACAAATCAAGTGTTTCAAACTGGTTTTATTATTTCTTTTTAAATTTTCAGATGAACGGTATAATACATATTACACATTTTTATCATTATTTTGTACTTTATATAAACTATATCTTAGGCACTTTTGTCTTTCTACAGGCTTTTGGCAAGTTTTTTGCCGAAATTGGTGTTAAAAAGCTTAATTGATACTTTGGTAGCTTTAGTGTATCCTTCTCAATAATTGGGTAGCCTATGCATATACCTTCTCTGTATATAGAAAATCATTTGTCTAGATCATATAATCTGTTTTTTAAACAGGCAAAAGACGGTATATTCTGGATGTCATGGCAAGATTTCCAGATTCATTTTCGTTCAATATATGTTTGTCGGGTCTACCCACCCGAGATGAAATATTCAGTCCACGGTCAATGGCGAGGTTACAGCGCTGGTGGCTGCCAGGATTATGACACATGGCACCAAAACCCTCAATTTAGAATTCGAGCCACTGGTTCAGATGCATCATGTCCCATCCACGTGTTCATAACCTTAACTCAGGTAAGTATATGTGTTTAAACAATGTAATTACAAGATGTAAATGCTTTAAATGCTAACCAAGTAATTTTGTTGGTCACTAGGGCGTGAGTTTTTCGAGAACAACAGCTGGATTCAGAAACTATCAATCTAGTCATGATTCGATGATGTTCTACATTGGAATGAGGATAATCAAGACACGTGGACGCCGTGCTGCTTATAATATTTATTTACATGAATCGGTTGGTGGGACCGATTATGTAAATTCACGGGAAATATCATGTGAGATGGTTTTGGAGCCTGACCCGCGAGGCTACACAATAGTACCAACAACAATACACCCTGGAGAAGAAGCCCCTTTTGTTCTTTCTGTATTCACCAAAGCATCCATCACCCTTGAAGCTTTATAGACTGCAATGCGCGGGTGATCATGTGATTGGTTATGTTTGCCACAATTGGGACCCCTGGTCAATAGATATGAATACCTTGGACAGCTCGGGTTTTCAGTGGCTCATGCATCACGGGCTTGGGTCTTCGTGGGCCCAAATGCTGGCTCTAGGGTTCTTCATTGTATGTTCCAAGTGCTAGCGTTGTTGAAGCTTTAGAGGTTGCGAGGAGGGGTTTTCGGAGGCGGTGTAAGAATGTAATGATGTAAATGAATAGGAAAAGAGATAGGAAAGTTGAGTTAGATAGTGCAGTTTTGGAGGAAGGTTTAGGGGTTTTGCCTGCCTTTTAATTCATGTATATGATAACTTCTAATTATTTTTATTGAAATGAGAAATATATCTGCATCTAATTTTATTGAAAATTTAAAACATCCGTTAGTGGTCTGGTCTAATGAAACTGTTAACTAAGATTTTGAAAAATAAAAAAACAAAAACAGAAAGTTAGTTGGGTTAACTAAAGTACTTGACCGGTTAAAACTATATGGTTTCGTGGATTTCTTAAACGCTTTTAGTTTTCTGAAACGGTTAGTTTGTTTAAAGAGAAGTTCTGCAAAATAAAGGTTGTTCATGAATAACATATAAAACCATAAATGTATATTCTAAAGATAAGATAAATAAAGTGAAAATTACAAAATAGTCGTTGTAGTTTGATCATATTGAAAGTTTGATCTTCAAATTTTAAAAATTGTAAATTTAGTTTAAACATTCGAAAGTACGTTGCAATTTTAGTCCCCATTGTTAGTTTCTGTTAGTTTTGAACAATCCAAGGACTAAATATGTAATATGGTCAAACTATATGGACTAATTGTGCAATTTTCCCCAAAAATTTTAAAAAGCTTAAAAAATCAAATAAAAAATATAAAAACTAAAATTAAAATTTAAAAGATTCAAATAAACTTTAATAAAGAAATTCAATAATTGTTAAAAATAGAATAAAGGTTAAAAAATAAACCAAATTTAAAAAGTAAATAAAAGCAACAATTTAATGCATATAAATATAGAAAAGAAGAAATTGAGAATTATGCTTCAAATTATATTTTTTATAATTATTTTTTATAAAGTTCATGTGTCATGTTTAAATCGACGAATCCAAAAACCTTGGGAAAGTATAAATCCAAAAAACAGAAAATGTAATCAAACTGTTTTTTTAACTTTAATATGATTTTTTCAATATTTATTTTTTGTATTTAATAAATGTTTATTCGGTTGTATTTTTTATTTTTTTTTGGTTTTTTATTTAATTTTTTAATTTAATGGCATACTTATTTTTCAATTCTTCCCGCTTCCTCCTTTTACATGTGTTTTATTTTAGTTTTATTTAGTTTTGAATTTGAATTGATTTTTTTAAGCTTCATTTTATTTTTTAAAATATTATTGAATTTTATTATTGATGTTTGTTTGAATTTCTTATGTTTGATTTTAATTTTTTTTTAAATTTTATTTGATATTCATTTTTTTTTAGTTTTTAGAGTAGATTGCATAGTTAGTCCCTATGGTTTGATCATTTGCATATTTAGTCCCTAGATCGTTAAAACTAACGGACACTAACGATGAGGACTAAATTTGCAAAAAACTTCCAAATGTTTGGACTAAATTTGCAAATTTTTAATTTTAAGAGACCAAACTTGCAATTTGATCAAACTACAAGGACTATTTTTGCAATTTTCTCATAAATAAATAACAAAGTTAAGCGACTAAACCAATTTTTGAAATGCAAAACATATATAAATCTGTCAATTAAACTGGTTAATTTTGAAATACCAAACATACATAAAACTGTATAAATCTTAAACCGATCGATTTACTTATAAGCACTTTTACTACTCATTTCATTCTCCCTGTGATATGTTAGCTTGTGTAACTTTATATTCTGACTTCTAACAATTTTAATATTATTAGTAGCTCTTTTTAATGTGTTTTAATATAATTTTTTTGCCCCCCTTGTTTCAATCTGAATAGTTATTTACCTGTTCCACCGGAGATTTCTGCATTGCTTTATATGTTAGATCATAATATCGAGAATGTCTTATAAATTCTAGAAACTAACATAAAATATTAGTGATTGTGACTTGTGAGTTGTAAAGTACCCATGTGTTGCATTATTAATCATCAGAATGTGACTACTTTGGGTGTCAAAACCTAACAATGTGGACTCTTGGTGAACATGAAAGAGAAGTGATTCCACATGAAGTGATCAACATAAAGACGCACAATAATGACAAAAAATAAAGGTTTGTAATTAAGCCGTTATTTCTTGTTTAAAAGTCTTCACTTTTAAAAGAAACCAACGTCGGCAAATAATTTATGAAATCACTTTTTACATATTCTTTACATTTCTAGTCCAAGGAAAAAGGAATGCTACATATATTTATGCGTTTATTGTGCATGTGGGCTATGCCAATTATTAATCATCAACTTATGACAAAATCGTTTTCATATTGTATACCTTCAAAGTTCAAAACGAAGTATATTGATCATAAACAGATGTTGATCTAAGATTTGTAGGGGCCGAAAACAATTTGTAGATCTAGGATTCGTTAATACGGGTTGAAAACGATTTGGGTCAAGACACTTCATTAAATAGTTGTAAAACTTAAAATTATGGGTTAATCAAGTAGTGAAGACCAAATTACACAAATGTTATTATATTAATAACTAGTTTAGAAACCGTGTATATTTATTACTAGAGTAAATTACCATTTGTATCCATGACTTTTGTTTATTTTAACCGTTTGCATCTTTATATTTCCAAAACCTTGAATCACCTTTTATACTTTTAATTTTTTCATTGTTTGCATCCCTGTGGCTGACGACGTTAATGTGAACAGTTAAATGTGTATCTTTTTCTCTCTCCTGCAGGGATATTTTGGTCATTCTTATTTCTCTCTTCTTTCTTGTAAAACCATTATAAGGGTTTTTTTATCTCTCACCTCAACTACCCTCCCCAATCTCACCCTCTCACCTCTCCCTCTCTCTCTATCTGTCTCCACATCGCTCTCTTCTCAAAGGAAAACAATGGTCATATGTGGTAAATGTGGATCTGAAACTTTTGTTCGAACATCATGGACCGTAAAAAATCCAGGCCGCAGATCTATCTGTTGTGCGAGAATGGGGAAAAATTGTGGTTTTGTTAGTTGGGCTGAACCTGCACTATGTTCAAGATCTACAAAAATTATTAATGGGTTGTTAAGATCAAGCAACATGACAAAAGAAAGAGCCGGGAGGTTGGAGCATCAAGTGAAAAATATAGAATGTTGTTAATTTTTAGTTGGTTCTTTTTTATTGTGTACTTGATTTGTTAGTGAAGTAGTAGAAGTTATTTTGTACCAATTGACCTAATTTTCTTTTAAATATTGTAAAGGTCAATTAGTAATGGTTGTACAGGTTTAATGGATTGCAAATGGACATTTTGTGGTGATAATTACAGAAACAATATCATGCATGGCTTTTGATTACATCTAAAAAGCATGAGTAGAAGTAACATTGTTTAAAGCAACAAAGCATGTTCAAAATACATACCCAAAATACATCCAATTAACAGAAAATACATATGCAAAATACATAAACCAGCTGACTATTGACTATCCAAACGAGCATCTTGTGAAAGCTATTGTGATAAACCTTGTCCATTGCATGACCTTTTGTTGTGTCCATAATTTTTGCACAGATCACACTTAACAGAAAATCATGTTTTCACTAACTTCCCATATTTGTTAACTTTACTTGCATCCACCTCCTCAACTGATTTCTTCCTCTTCTTTCTTGGTCTGCCAACTTGAGTATGATGCTTTGGAGGTATCAATGTAGTTGGGAAATTTGATGGCATCAACATGGGTCTCCCATTGATAGGCTCAAGGGTGTTTTTATATACATCCTTCCAGGTTTCTAACTAATACATTTTGGACACCCAAGCCTCAAGAATTGCATTTTGCTGGTCATAAGTTGCCAAATCGCATATGCAAGCTACTGCATGCTTACAAGGCATGCCTATAAGCTCCTATTTTCTACACGAGCATGTTTGTTTCTCTAAGTCGACATAAACTTGATCCATCCATGGTCCACTTACTTGGTATTTTTTTAATTCCAGCCATGATAACACTATACTCACTTGCTTGTTTCTTATTGAGATCCAAGCTTTTAGCTGCAAAGGGTGTAAGGGGCCCTGGACACTTTGAAATCAAGTTGTGAACAACAACAAGCCTCTTTAATATGTATTCTCTAACATACTCAAGACATGAAATTATAGGCTTGTCTCTACCCCTAACCAACTGCTTGTTAAAGACTTCACAAATATTGTTTAATAAAATATCACATGCCGGTCTACCTATTTTAGCTGTAGCAATGCATACTATAATATTAGAACATACTGAAATTAAAATAAACCCCTAACTTAAGTTGATTTTGAAGAAACCATACCATATACTTCGATCGGATTAAACCCGGATCATCTGTGTCACGAATGTACCAGGTAGGATAAACATCTTTCAAATGGGTTTAAGGCCACAGTCACTTAATAGTTGAAGATGATGATGGGTTTAAGGCCACGATCACACAATCGGGTTTGAGCTTCAATAGAAGGTTAGAATGTAAGGTGAAAATGGGATTTACAATATGTAAAATAAACTCATATAAGAAAGAAGGGGAAAAAAAGAAATGACCAAAATATCTCTACAGGAGAGAGAAAAAATATGCATTTAACTGTTCATATTAAGAACATCAGCTACGAGGATGCAAACAAGGAAAAAAAATTAAAAGTACAGGGGTCGCTACTAGGATGCAGACGGTTAAAATGAACAAAAATCAGGGACACAAATGATAATTTACTCTTATTACTATTTAGAAACTATAACATATTTTTTTGAGATAAAATACGATTAAAATTACATATAATTAATTTCTTTAGGTAATAAAACAATGACAACATTTTATCAAACTTTTTTCTTTAAAAATGTTTTTCTTTAAAAAATATCTTTTTAAACACTTCAACTAGAAATACTTTTTTTAAATAATGTCATTTTTTAAAAGTTATTTGTATTAAAAAAAACTTCATATTTCATAATTTTTTGTTTTAAAAATTAATATATTTTAATAAAAAGACATGTTTTTAATTTTTCAGAAAATGTGTTTATAGTTTGAAAAGTATATAGATAGTCATTAGTATTTTATATAATTAAATGATTAATTTTCACCTCTAACTTTCATCCTTGTAACGACACATTTTTAATCTTAGGTGGATCTTTAATGGATTGTGTAGAAAAATATTATAATGCTTTTAAACATTTTGATTAAATAGTATATATAGATCTGATACAAAATTCTAAAAATTACAGGTTTATTCTAAACATTTTTGCAATTTTATGACAAGGTTATTCCTTAATACTACCAACGTTGTAAATTCCTCTAAATTCATGTGTTAACTTAATATGAAATGATGAATTTATTATTTATTTACTTAAAAAAGCAAAAGAAGATCCCAGTAATTATTCCTCCTAATTCCTATTAGGCTTCGTATTCTGACACAGCAATTTTGCCAAATAAGAAACTGTATTTATTATTTGTTACATTACGTGTTTAAGTTTTCATAAAACTATTTTATCAGTAAAAAATAATTGTAACATTAGTATTTTCTGTATAGCATATTGATAACTATTCTTTCTTTTTAATTACTTTTTAGTAGAACCAACTCAAGGACATGTTAAATTTTATATTGAATCTATACTGCTGTCTATTATGCGGCTAGTATTCTCAACCATTAAAGAAATAGAAATATATATTTTTGATACACATCTTAATACCACTCAAAGTGTATATTTATAACACATCTTTATAACTATATTATAAATAAACAAATTATAAAGAATGATGTTAAACGTATCACTCCATAAACGCCCTCAATTAGAAAGTAAAAAAAGTAGCTAATTGTTTCAATTTTGTATTGAAAATAACTTCTCGTGAAATAGATGTATTTATTTTTGACAAGAGACCCACCAAAATATGCTAGTAGAATTAGATAGTGTATCCAAAAAGTAATATCTTTCTCTGATCGGGTGTGTTTGTTAGATAGATGGGGCATATTTACCCACTCCTAATAGGTTGTCTAATATACCATCACACCCAAAGACGTTCATGATGAGGTGGCCCATAGCGTTAGGGGGCGTTAAAGGCCTGACAAGTTATATTTTAACAAGTGAAAAAATTCAAATACACACGATGATTAATATTTATTCTTAAACTTAACTGAAAGTCATGTTCACGAGATCATTTCTTGGTAGAGTGAAAAAGATTAAATAAGTAGCGTCATGCCTACGTGAAATCAAAAGGCACGAAAGTGTGCCCAATAAACTTACAAATCTATCCTAAAAAAATAAAATATCTATATAACACATGTCATCTTCTTACAATTATTTTGTTACATGTCACTAGCATAACAATTTAACCACTTTATGGTTATATAATATGTTTATGATATTATTGATTTTCTTTCTAAGATATAAAATAGATTTTTCAATAAATTAAAACATGTTTTTTTAAAAACATAGTTATTTTTAGAAACAAAATATATTAATAATACTTTTTTTTAGTACAAAGAACCTTTTTAACAAGAAATTGTTTCAAACATATTTTACAAAAAAAAACATTTTTTATACAACAAAAACTTTTCAAATACATAACTTTGAAAAAAACGTTATTGTTTTATTACCTAAAGTAGTTCATTATACGTAATTTCAATCGTATTCTATCTAAAATATTAGTTATAATTTTTAAATATTGATTAGCAATTGTTAATTTAGTATTTTCATCGACATGTGTGATACACGAGTTTGTAAACTAGTAGTTAAAAACAAAATAGACAAAAAAAAGTTAGAAGGTTTCGGGCTTAGCAAAAACTTTTCTCACCTACGGTGTGTGTAGTAATTATAAGTTCAAACTGAGACTCCTTACTTGAGTAATGAAGATGATCAGGTGTGTTAATAGCTCGTTAGTAATCTAATAAACCGTTAAAAAAGTTAAATACAGAAAAATTGAAAGAAAAAAAAAGGACAGGTGTCTCCAACCGATTCCACAAACGGGCAGCGGGCAGCGGGCAGCGGGCAGCGAGCAGCAATCTTTCTCTTCATTAGTCACTACCACAACATCTTCTTCTCCAGTTCTCTATAAATACCCTCTTCACTTTTCTTGCTCATTAAATTGTCTCCTCTTTCAATTTCACTCTCATTCACATTCAGATCACAGAGCTCTTCAATGGAGTCAATAAAGACCATTAACTTCTTCGCCGTCGTGCTGGTGGCGATGATCGCCGTCGCCGCCCTCTCCGTCTCCGCCGCCGACGCCTTCACTCCGGCACCGGCGCCTGCTCCGACGTCTGACGCCACCACCGCCTTCGTCTCCACCGCCGTCGCCGCCCTATCCGCCTTCGTGTTCTCTTTCATCTTCTGATTGATCTGCATTGCAGTGTGATAACTAAGAGATGAAGGTACATTTTAATAGTTCTATTATATATATGTAACTCCATCTGTTCGTTAAATCTATCAAATTATGTTGCTGATGGTAATTATTTTGGGTGTGATTGCTAGATTATGTATTCGTATTTTGTGATTCTTGTTTTTGTTCAATTCATTGCTATTAACTTTTGTGGTTCTAGTTTCAGATTGATTATTCAGTACGTTCAATAATTTAACTTTTTATATATTTTAAAACGGTAAAGCACACCCTAATTTAATATAATATCTAAGAAAATTAAAAATGGAGATTTTATGGGTTCGAATCTCTGAACAAAAATGTTCAAAATTGAATCACAGATTTTTTCCAGTTGCATGTTTCCTACCGAAGAAGGTTGGGCGTGCGGTGATTGAGAAACGAATAGATAGATCCGATTAATGTAACGCAACCGTTAAAAAAAAACTGTAACATAATTTTAATTCTACACAATAATTAATTTAGAGTTTCACCGCGGCTTTTAACTTGATAATATGGTTAAAAGGGTAAAAACATTGGTCTCCTCTGGTCCACGTATGTCATCTTGTGGTCAAAAGCTGAATGTACGTTATGCGTATGTTGCTTTCCAGTCTTTGCTTTGGGAATGGGAATAGGATTCCCACTCCGTGAAATTACTTAGTTCAAAGATGACATTATTCCTTTGACACATTTCAAATGCTTTAATGACCTCAATCATGTCAACTATTTAACTATTTGTGAAACCAAATGGAATGTAAGTAATGGTATGGAAATGCATGTAATAAGAAAATGGAAATAAAACTAATGAATCATCACATAGATTGTGCATATTTAATCCTTAATAGATCAAGCAGATCAAAATACAGAGATCGAATGAAGACTCAAACGAGAGCATGTGCGTAGAGGAGAGATGTTTGATGATTTTGAAACCCTAATTCAACATGCAATATTATGTACACGCTCAATCTCTTACACTTGACAACTTTAGTCCTTGCATTCCGCCACTCACGGAGATAGCAATACCCGAACCATACACTTTATCCATTGAAGAACGATACCTGGTTATCTCACTCGACTTGTATTTACTTTAACAATATGGTATTTTTTTAATATCTACATTTTCTTTCTTGCAACTCTTTTGTAGAAGAAAGCAAAACATATTGTAAAATTGTAACTTTGTAAGCTCAACATACAATTTCAATAATAGAAGTCACAATCTAAATGTCTTCATCAATCATATGAACTTCTTGTCGAAGTTGTCATCTTCGTATGACCTCTTTAATTAAGCATATGGACCCAACACGATATTTCGCTTACGGCTCAAGATTTCATAGGACGTGTAGCATTCACATAAGGACCCATTGCTCGAAATTTGAAATTAAACTAAAGTTATTGAAGTTGAAACTAAAGAGTCTACAGATGAGACATCTTTTTATGTAAAGTATGACACATCCATCATGTGAACTATTAAAGAAACACAAAAACAAATAAATAATACAAGTCTAATTTGTACTCACACATTCACACACTATACACCAAAAAACATAAGAAAAGTACGTGTTGCTCAAGTCCAAAAAACAGAAACTTCTACGGACCTTACACCCCACTTACTCCATAAACTAGAACATGCAATCACGTTTCCCATCTTTAATATAATTCATCTTCTAATATCCACCACTTGGAGATATTTTGTATATCATTTATTATTATTATACTTAAAAATAATAAAGTTAGTGAAGCAAAATTAACTGGTTCAGCATTTAATGATTCAAATTGTTTGTTTTACTTCAGACATTTACCTCTAAATGATTAAACATTATACTAATGTAAAATTGTTAAGAGGTCTAATGCTGAATGGTTTAAACCTTTTATCTGAATTGATCAGATATTAGCATTTGAATAGTTAAACAATATACTAGCTCTTAATAGTTCAGACCTCATAATAATTCAATAATTAATAATTCTTAACTTTTATTGGTTCGTTCGAGCAACAAGCCTATTAAAAAAGTTATAATTCACAAATTGTATATAAACATTTTGGCACCCATCATTACCAGCTGTCTTTAACAACCTTTCAAACCAAGAAAACGGGCACCCATCAACGGGCAGCGGGCAGCGATCCTCCCCTATAAAACCCCAACACCAAAAACCTTCAACACCCCACTCTCTCTGCTCCCGCAATCTCCTTTCTCTTCATCATCTCCCTTGAGAATCGAATTGCAGAGCTCTTTAATGGAGGCAACGAAGATCATGAAGCTTTTCGCCGCCATCACGGTCATGACGGTGGCCGTCTCCGCCGTCTCCGTCGCCGCCGCCGACGCTCCGGCTCCGGCGCCGTCGTCTGACGCCACCACCGTCTTCGTCCCCACCGCCGTTGCTTCTCTATCTGCACTTGTTTATGCTTTTGTCTTCTGATTAGTTTCTACTTGAGAATGATATTATATCTATAACTCGTTTGAGTTTGTTTATTAGATTAATAATGTTCGGTTTGTGATGTTGATTAGATCTGTGGATTTTGGAGGATTTGTTACTATGATGTAAACGGTAACTCTACATTCATACTGTATCATTTGTGTTCTTGATGAATTCGTTGTTATATCATCTTCTATCTGTAATTCTGTTTCGAATTATTACTACATTTATAATATTCAAATCGTGATTATAATGGCTTTGAATGTGATCTATGGATTTGAAAATTACAATTCGGTGATCATGTTGTATGAATCGTGTTCTTTTTGAATCTATTATTATGTCATCTTCTATGTGTAATTCTGTTCCTAGATCACTACGTAGTATTGTATTGTGATTTTAATATATGTTTTTTTTAAATTTGATCTATGCATGATACGGATTGAAACCATTATAAAGTACGAGATTTGTTGATATTGATTGTATGGGTAACAAATGTGAGTTCTTTTGTTTGATACATAACTATGGTATCAAACCAATTCGGATTGGTGACCTAAAGAGCGATGGCTTGGTGGAGCCAACCGTACCAATGAGTGTGTTGGTTCTTAAGGAGAATCGAATGTTACAGAATAAGTAGTACCAACAGATGTTAGCATATAGATCAAATAGACTTTCTCGCCCGACAAACTAGTCTTTTGATACGAGTTTTGTTGCAGTTTGGTAATCATGTTCTCATCAATTTTTTCATTAGATGTTTGAATTTGAAGAATTGAAATCAGAATTTATTCGTATTTAGAAGTTAATAAGTTTTGTTTTATATTCTATGTATAGAAGTATAAACAAATCTCAGTAACTTTGTTCTTGTTCGATGTATAGCTTTCCGAACTTATTCTTTGGGAATATCATTCCCATTCGATGTCTCCTTCAAATCCCACATCATTATTCTTTTGAGGAATTCTATATTCTTTAATGGTGGTCAATCAAGATTAGGTGGAAAGTAAGAAGATGATTACTAACACTTTAATCATAAAAATTCAAAGAGATTAGTTAAACGTATCTCTAATATCTCAGAAGTTAATAAGATAGAATGTGAGTAATTTAGTAGAGGTATTGTTCATCGAGTGAGTAAGTATTAAGTAAAAAAGTAAAAGTGTACGTTATAGCACAACTTATTTCAAACTTAACTTTTACTTTTAGTTCTAGCAATTACGTGGCTTTTGTCACGAGAAAATGGTCAATTGTGATTTATTCATCTTATAAAATCTAAAAATTATTGTTAGGAAAAGAGTAAAAGCAATTACGTGGTTAAAAATAGTTAAAATAGTAAAAATACACAATGAGTTCCTTAAGCGAGGGTTTTATTAATATATGTACTCGTTATTATTTTCATAATTAAATTAAAACTCGTTTAAGCAAGCTAAAATCCTAACCAAAACAACCCAAGAAATAGTAAACGTCGCACCCGCGAACTTGCCGTTTAAGACTGGCTTAAGACTGGTGTTGCGGAATGCAAACTAGACTTTGCACCTGCGGGGTTGCGCGAACACCACGCCCCCACTTGTGGGGCTTCGGGACGGGCGACATCCGAGATGACAAGACCCCATGGCCCTTACATACAACCATTATAGTTCATATCCTCATTCTTATAATTACATTAAAAAATATTAACTTTTATCTCTTTTTTTCAGTTAAATAATATTTTGTACATTATCATTAACTTCTTTCTTCTCTATTCACTATCATTTTCAAAAATATTATAAAAATTATAAGGGTTGAAGTGTTGAACAATGCACTTACAAATATACACCTCAACTCACAACAACTAACAAACATTCCATATAACATACACTCATAAATATATAGGGAACAAGATGTGGATGCCCTAAATTATGTATAAAGATATGTGTAACAAATAAGATATGTGTTTTAGTTTTTTGGGTTTGGTTTGTTATATTTAATAGAGTTATTGGATTTTAATAATCCTAATTTTCATTTATTGACCGAGATTAATCCCAACTTAAAAAATATTTACAGAAACTCACAACTTTAAATTTATTTTTCTTCAATGATCTCTTACTAACCGAGAGTTAACCCCCTAATTTTTTTTGATAACGTAAACTGCTTTTGTGACCAAAACATTAAGTAGAAAGTTGAAATCTACCATCAGGTTCATTAATATGAAACCCTCGTGCATTAAAACCAGTCAAATTTCATCTTTTGATTTGAACCCCCTGACTCGTTGAGGTAGATTTCAAATGACGATGGAGTATTGACAACGGAAAACGGACCTAATAAAGACTAGGCGAAGCCGGAGTTGAAAAATGACTCAAATTTGGGCCCATTTCGTTAAAAACATTAACAAGGTTTAACTCTCAGTTAGTAAGTGATCATTGAAGTAAAATAAGTTTAAAGTTAGGAGTGACTGTAAACATTTTCTGAATTGAAACTAATCTCAACCAATAAGTAAAAATTGAGATTATTAAAATCTATTAGTACTATTTAATAATTGAAGTTTGATTAGGTTTGTATGAGATCAATAAGGTTATTTAAAGGGAAAATTCATCCTAAATAAAATATTATTTCTTCCTCGTCTTCATTGTATCTATTGCTTTCCATATTTTTATCGGTCAATAAAACGAGGACACATGACAAAATTTATGGTTTTGTGAATTTAAAATTTAAATCGTTAATTGCATCAATTATGTAGTTGAACTTGTAAAGTAGAAAGGGGATATCTTTTACTTTATAAAAGAAATGACACTATTGAATCCTTCAGGTGGCAAAGTTTGATTAACATGTTTCCATCATTATCACTTGCATTAAAATAAAATGCCAAACAAACAAACAACGAAGAATCTTTTTCAAAAGAAACCAAAAACATTAGAAAAAACTTGTGCTTAAATCCAAGAAATAGAAAAATATATGGCTTATTCTAAGAAAAATGCCAAAAACGACCATTTGACTTCACAAACATTTAATAAGAAATTTTTTTCTGCTTGTGGAAATAAGTTTCTACTTCTTTTAGCCATGGACCTCGTGTTTTTTAAACATGATTAAGGAAAATTGTATTTTACAATCCATAGGTATGAACAAGGAAAGAGGCAAGGGACAAATGACATTTTGGCATCATGTGCATTGCACATGGGGGATGCAAGGCCACTCAAATGGGTGTCTATAGTGAATCATGGCCTTTTCACCATGAAAAGGGGGTGATTGGTTAGACCTTTGGCTCCCTCACACATGGGTATTATTGCCCCACCCATCCCATGTTATCACCTCTTTGGACCAATGCTTATGCTTTTGCTATATGGGTTGGTTTTGTCGTTCATTGGTCGGACCAGTAAAATCAGTTCTAAAACTAGATAGGCATCATAAACAAATTTTAAAAAATAGAATGGCTTACATATGTGTGTGGTTAAAGATAAAATGTCTCATTTTTAAAAAGCATAACAATGATAAATAGCAATCACGTGTGCATCGAAGGATGAAAGGACAAAACGTAATTGTCCAACAAAACCTTAAAAATCTAGGGAGTGAAGTTACAGAGGGTTACACACTGTCATATAAAGTAAATATGTTATGTGCTAAACGGGCGTTGAAGTTAGAGACACTATTAAAAGAAATTCTTACACATTGTTAGCTTGTTGTAATATAGTGAATTCAAGATGTTTTCAAAAATTGGTTTATAGAATATAACAATGTCATACTTAAAGAGAAAATAATATAAAAAGATAACGAAAGTATATAAAAATTATACATTTTTTAAAAGAAAAATAAAAAGCAAAGCTAGATAAAAGCAAATGGCATTTTTAATGTTTTTTTCCTTCTAGCCATAATAAACCTAGTTTCGTATAAGTTAGGATGGATGTTTGATACAAAGTACCACTATCATACCAGCACGTTGCTGAATCAGTACTTACCAAACAAATACGGTACTAGTAACAATACTCAATTTTGACTAAATTAAGCATCGATACTATGCGATTACCACTAAATACCAAAAAATATCAATTCAATACGTAACACCAAAAAATAGTTTTTTTAAGCATTTCGATACAACTTTTGAAACTTTTTTAATGTTTATATTTCAAGTTATATAACTTAAGACATTTCCGAATGTTTTTAGTATTGTATATTCTTAAATCAGTATTTAAGATTCTAGTAACTACTTGTTTATTAGCATAGCAAAAAAGAAAAAGAGAAAACACAAAATACTACCACATCGGTAGCGGTAACAAACCAAAAAAATCACTACGATATTCAGTACCCACCTTTTCACAAATTTAGCATTCATATTTTCTGGTACCGGTTTTGGCTTGGTACCCATCTCATCCTAGTTTCAATTATGAATACAATCCAAGAGTATTCAACGATTGTGTAAACAACACCGATTGGGCCCCCCGTTTTGGTATTTTGAAGTTGAACACAGATGGTTCTTCAAGGAATAGATAGTTCCTGATCTGTTTATGAACACAGTAACCACCACCTCACATGAAGAACGAATTGAAAATATCAGCCAACAAATCCAAAAAAAAGTGTCCATTTAAGGTTTTTGTACAGACATTTAAGCCCTACCCCACACTACAACAACTTCACCATCTAAGTATTTTTCTAAATTTTCACTATTTATCTAACCACCCTCAAAACAATGTCCCTAATCACCAAAAAACTACAATGATGCATTTAGTTAGATTGTACAACTATTTCTGCACATGTAACAATGTCTCTAGACTTCAGATTTAACAGAAAGCTGAGATAATTCTTTATCAGCAAAATGCAAAAGCCTAGTGAGTCTCAGAACCATATCACAATGAAACGGAAGTGCCGTTCTTCTTTCCAAATATCCCGGGCTCACGGTCATCCAAGATAACGCGTGTAGTTCAGCAGCCACGCGCTCCAAAATCATATGATTTTCTGTTCCCACTTTGCCAATGCTTTTTGATTTTTCATTATTGTTATTACTGTTGCTACCACTATTACTATTATTATTACCTCCGTAATAGTCAAAAAGTCCAACAGATAGAACCGAAGGCCATTCCTCTTTGCAATTGCTTCTAGAATCTTTCCTCATTGAAGGTACAGCTTTCGAGACCACGAAGCCTGTGGAAATGGGGATGGCAGAGCCCTTGCTGTGGAGGAGGTGGGCTAGAGGCTGTGATTCTGAGGTCAAGCAGGTTGGCAGCTGGAGCGGGTTCGGGGGGAGAAATCGCATGGTAGGTGAGGGTACAAATATATAGGATGTGGATGCGGACCCCAGAGATTTTACAGGGGTGAATCCTTCAACATAGCTAGATTGGCCCATTATTCCACTGCCTTGAGTTGTGCCTGTCGTAGCAAGATTATAACGTATATAAACATCATAAACAAACAGACTCAAAATTTTCAATAAGGATATACACTTACTATAACAACTTATTTCATAAGATTAATTATACTTGGAGGTGGCAATAGAGCACATTTACTTATGAATGGGTTGATTCAAGTTATGTTTTATCTCAAAGGATTATGTTTCATCTCTAACTGAGAAAACAAGTCAAACGGTTTGAAGATCTCACAAAGTGTGTATTTATTATTTGATGCATAGAAACCACATTAGATTTTTTACTCAAAATGATATAAATTTGGCATCATATTTGCCGATTTACTTGGTCTTTCAAAAAAAAAGCACTTGCAGCCAATTCAACATGAATCAGCTGGCACAAAATTTAATATGTTATGACCTTGTTACAGAACCCATCAGACCTAGCCATTTTGTCACCTCAAACTATAACTAAAAACTGTCTTTAGGTTTTCAATACAAAAAGGGTATAAAGAAAATTTCAGCTAACCTGGAGATGAATCGGCTTGATAAACTAACTGTAGTGAATGGTCAACAGAAACAGATACAAAAGTGATGCTTTGCACCCATTGAAGCAAACCTTTGGAATTATCCATTGCGATATGACCACCGCCTCCACCACCACCTAAGAGTTGCTTTCTACCTAATGGTTGACCCAACCCACCTTTCATAAAGGTTGAGCCTTTGGCGTGAGACTGTAAATTCCTGTCTTGAATAATACTCATTTCTTGCTGTTGTAACGGACCACCATTGCTGCTAGCTGCAATTCCATCGGGTACCGACCGTCTAAGCTGTAATGACCACTTTTTGACCTCTGAACCTCCAATCGAATAAAGAGCTTTCTGCCATTCTGCTTACATATCAAATTAAATTATTAATCAATGAGACAATTTTAAAATCAATAAAAAAGGGGTAAAAAAATAAAGTAATGATTTATACCTTGGCATTCAAGCTCAAAAAAACATCCGATTCGTGTGATAACAAAATCATGAGGCCTAGTGGTGGTTGTATCTGAAGAACATGCTTGTAGTATCTGACATCCTTGTTGTAATATTTGAACAAAAAGAAATTGCAATCCTTTTGTATCTTGTCTACTACTAATTCCACCAAATGGAAACGTACAACTGTCTAACAATTCACCTCTAGAATCGGTCCATATGCAAACAAGCCACCGCCAATCCTCGGTCCAACCATAGCAACAATGTAGAGATGCGGGTTGTTTCTGATGGCCTGACCCGTACCCGTCATCAGGTCCGTCCATTTGAGAGCCCAGCCCAGTATCAGAACTCATACCGTCATCAGATAAAAGCTTTAAAGACTCCAGGGACAACCCACGTTCTGACGAACCAGGCTCGGCAAGAATGAAAAGTGGCTCGAACATGTATTTCAACTCTTCTTGAAAAAAATATTCCCCGGGTCTATCGGGCCGAGACATCTGCCACGAGTTATCCCACACACCAGACCGTAAATTAGCATCAAGTTCACCTTCTCTTGGGCCCATTCGTGGTCCAATGGGATCTTTCCACATTCCTTGGATAGGAGAATTCATTTGCATCATACTCGAATGAGATTGAGACCGACCTGATACTGAAACAGAAGGGATGACATCAGCAGATAACCCTCGAGAAATTCTTCGGGCTTTATTGTAGACCGTGAAAGCAATCTCTTTGAGAATAACGGGCTCGTTTAAAGACGGGCTTGTGACCCTAAAAATTGCATCAACGGTCACGATTTGTAACACCAATTTAGGAATACTAAAACCCGAAATTGTCACAACATTTGATATCGATGCTTCATCTACAGCTGTAGAACAACTTAATGCCTTCCCGACTTGATTCTGCATTGCCGTTCTTCTTTCTTTATCTGATGGTGGAAATATGACTGAACCAATAGCTACACACGACTCAACAACGGTTTTTAAAACAGCAACAGGCTCAGGAAACGGGCACACCACATATACTACCTGATTAAAAGACCAAAAAATATAAAAACGGTGAATTTCCACTATTCATAGAAACTATCTTTCAAGTTTCTTTCAGTTTTTTAAACTTCTGCTAATTGATTCACAACCCATACTAACGAATAGATGTGTCGGTGTGGCGTGAATATTGTGTAAAAATAGCTGATGTGGTATCCTATCATTTTACAGAATGAGCATCCATGTCATTAGTGTTAACCGATATACATGCTTAGTATATATCGGTTGTATATCTTGTATATATTTGAATTATATTGTTTGATAGTGTTTCCTTTATTATAGAATAGTTTGTCTTAATGTCAGCTACTTTACACAATTAGTATACCACACCAGCAAATGCAAAGGCAATAAAAGTTGTAGGTCAACATGTTTACAACATTGAAACCAAAGTGAAGCTCAAGTGGTTAACACCTCTTTACAGAAAGATTACAAGACTTGATTACTAATATTCACATGCCCCGTTATTTAACAAACATAAAATAACACACAACTTACTGTGCAAGGTGTGCTGTTTCCTTCTTTTGAGTTTGGGGCAAAACAGGAACCAAGTTTCAAGGCTTTCAAGACCTTAGAGAGTGACTTCAAGAAACTTGTTAGATCCCATCCATTGGATAAAGAAAGAAAGTAATCACTAATTGATCCCACTAAAGATGCACTGTCGCTTTCAATCTTCATTGATTGGGGGCAATCAAGTAAAACAAAACCAGAAGAAGACCATTTTCCCAAATCCTTCGCATTTTGGTTCCCAAAATTTTGAGGTGAATGAGTTCCTAATTTGCAAGTCTCATATACTGCAAGAGATTTTAAAGATTGACACAGATATTATGAGTTAATACTTTGAAACATAAAACTAAATGATTTATATAATACAAACCAGTTTCTAGTTGTTGAAAAAAGTCTGCAGCAGCAGTTGTAAGGGGATCAATATCCGGACAAATGACACAGTAATTCATCTGCAATAATAACAGGAAGCCGATAATTAACTGTACAGAATTGTGTTAACTTGGAGGGGCAGAATAATAACTTTTCTCACATGTTTCTGCATAGCATATGGTTCAAAAGGAGCTTTTTCCCAGTGCTGAAGAGACGTTGCTGAGATTTTTAGCCAATCATCCTGGTACCTGTGGCATGCATCACTTTCATATTTGGTTTCTTGACAATTTTAATCCCTAGTAATATTTTTCGTTTTGGAACTTATGAAGTAAGAGCCAAAAAAAAGTATAATTAAACCCGTACCCAACAAGAATAGCGGGGATAGGAATTACAAGAAGTGCAGGCCTGAGTCCTAGTTGCTGCTCCGACTCACTTAGGTCATCTACTCTAATTCCATCTGTCACAAATATGCATTTTATCATGCTGAGTAGCATACATAAGTTCATAACACATACATAGGGAGGGTCCATATGTGTATTTCGAATTACTGAATAACCAGGATCAGTTGATGAGCTGTAACTCCGCATATCATAAAAGAGTTTTTTGCATAAAATACAAATTTACAATCACCTTTGCCCAAGTCATGCTTTTCATTTGGTACAACTGAGTTATTAAAAGATTGCTTTTCCTTCTTTAGGTCATTATGCAGACTATTGTATCGTTTGGGTCATCAAGCGGACTTGCTGTAATAGTTTTCCCGGTTTGGGCCATCAAATACCCAATAATGACCCAAACAGGAATAAAGATGACTTTGAGTGTACAAAACAAGAGTGCCGCCTAAATTGGACAAATGTGGACGTATGTCCTTATTATACAAAAAAAACTTGGATAATGTTAGATGTATTTCATCTCTATAAACATTAAAGTCGTAAATATCATATAATTAGAAGTTTAAGTGTTTGGCAATTTCAGGCTATTAAAAGAAAACAATAGATGAAATGACCAAATAAGACATTATTGTGGGATAAGAAGTGTTTTAAAATAGGTTAAAAGAAGGGTGGAAGAGGACACTTTATTTTACAGTTAGATAATCAGTTATGTTTCAACTAGTATGAAAATGCCTTTTACTTTATTTTATGTGTTACCTTTGTTAAGACAAGATGTGGACCCACCAGCAGACTGAGATGGGCTTATTGGTTCAACCGAAGAATCATTTATGCTTGCAGATGATTCAGCTGAAAATACATCAGTTTGACCGTTTCGCACTTTGCACCAATCACTGACAGTCAAGGGTCCATCAAAAGTTCCAAATGCTGATTTCAAGGCTGATTTAATGTCAGACTGTAGCAAAGTGATGGCATATGATGCATGCACCTGAAAACGCCAACAGTAAGGGTACTTGGTATTAAATAAAGAAATAAACTTTAATATATTTTCACAATAATACGATAGATTATACATAAGTGACCAGAAGATATGCACTGGTGTATAAGTAAATTCAACTTTGAATTAGTTAAGTCAATCATCAACAAAATTAGGGGAGAAGGTTATTATTTATAAGCAACCTGTAATTACTAGGAGGGGCGTTCAGATGAGTATTCTAAACTAATCATAGTGACTTGAAGAATCAGATTATCAGACAACTAGGGGGTGCCAAGATGAATGTTTTAAAAGTTAACCAACTGATATTGAATAACTCAAATCAAATAATCAGCTGTGCAGCTGTGGTAGAAGATAGTGTTTGGATGTGCATCTGCGATTTAAAGTTGTAATAAACATATTATCAAATGTTTGACTGGCAAACTCTAATTATGTAAGGATTACTTCCTCTCCTCAAAATAAATCATCTTTCTACTTTCGTTTGTTGCAAAAAGAATGACCACTTCTCAGATAACTTACACATTGTACTCTTAATTGCACCTAATTTTTGACACCTAAATACTCAGTTAGCCAAAAATGACATCTATTTATACACAAATCAAAACCAATTATTGTGACATCATAACTTCTAACAGAGAGTGAAAGGAACAAAAGCTTACATCGGCTGAAAGTGGGTCTGCCAGCTCAACACCCGCAATATCAAGAGAATGACAAGAAGCCAAAGCCCCGCCACAGCCTGCATGAACCAAAGAGGGCCCACATGAAAACCCGCGCCGCCACTGCTCCTGCATTGCCAGCCAACCATAAGGCCCATCCCCACAATCTGCATCTAATGTAACATCAACAAAAGATGTTGCTTGTTGAAAAAGCAATGGCATTCCATCTAAAAACTCCAGAAGTGGTTGCCTTTGACCATATGACAACATTCCTTCCTCATTAAAGGAATTATGAGGCAATGAACCAAATGGTTCCATACCCGATGTTATGGGTTTTGAACCTTTACTGACACCAACAGTTCGCCAAACACCAACAGGTGAATTCAGAGGCCCGTCAAGCAGCCACCATCTAAGTCACCCGCGATTCTGACTGGTATTGTTTCTCTCTTCTTTATATCATATTTGTTAGACACATTATCCGGTAAAACGTTTGATTCACTAGGCATTTGATACAGAACATTACTTCCAGATAACCGACCCATTTGCAATGAGCTGGTGGGAGTTAATAAAGTATGCCTTATTTTGCACATAAAAGCTTGAAACATAATGCACTCGAGCTCATTTGCAATGGCGGTTTTTGACGATATAAGAAAACTTTCTGTTATCTTACTTCGGGTTGACGCCCTGAGACCTGTATTTGAAGAATTAAAACCTAAATACGCTGATGGTGCAACATCTTCAACTATATTGTCATGAGATGATGGTTTTTCGTCTTTTATATCATTTTTCCCGATTTCAACATGGGTGTAATATTTCCTCGATTGAAGTAAGTATTTGTCTTTTAAATTTGCACCAGCTGTTGCTTTATCATCAGATAAATCATGGTGCGGGGGTATTGCAGAGTAAATGTAGTTATTTGTACTTGAATTTGCACTCTCTGCTGTTCTGGATTTAGGGACATACGGGCTTTTAATAACAGATGATAACAAATCTGTTGCCGGGGTTTCAACTGCTCCGTATTCTGGAGCAAATGTCATTAAGGCTTCTGCTTTTATTAAATGATCGAACTCACTAGAAGTAGGTACCGGTGGATTATAGTTCATCGATCCAGAAGATAAAGAATCTTTTGTAATTTCTTGATTTTTGCTTATTGATTCCTCTATGACCGTAGATGGTGGATTAAAACTCTCAAGTGATGAAAACCCAACTGGTAAAATCATTGGATCAGAGGTATCAATCATCCCAGTAAACGGGCTGCTACTTGCATCTCCACCATCAGTCGCAGAAAACATGGGTGTTTGTGACTCCTCTGTCCCTGGCGGCTTTTCACCGTATAAGAAAAGATCAAAATCTTTTAGCTAGTAAGCATTAGATGAAATGATTAATACCAATATTAACTTGAAATTTGATAGATTTCATATTTTATTACTTACCTCCCCAAATGGCAAAACATCATTTTCAAAAAAATCACCAAAATCTCCAAACTCAGAGAGAAGTGCTTGAATATCCATGACAATGCCTCTGTCATCATCATCCCAGTCCCACTGGGACCCACCTTGGTCATTGTTGATTTCCATGGAATTGTATCCATCTTGCATAGGTGCATTAATGATTGCACCAGCCGGACCATATGACTCGGTCATTCCAGCTCTAGATCGCTTACTACCCTGCAAAATGTACATGAATTACAAACCATTTTGTCTTTTATTTCGTTTATTTACGAACTAATATGCATGCTCATACCAGTTTGGAGCCATCAATATGCATTTGGTCAGCAGAAGTCAAACCAGACTTCATGCAAGATAGTGAATCAGCATCAGCCTCAAGATCACCAGTTTCACCAGTCATTCTATAACCACTATCACTAGAGGAACTAGTGCTAATGCTACTACTATTACTATTCCCACTACTATTGAAACCATATTGAGTTTGCATGTCACTATCATGCCATGATCCATCCATGGTACCAAAAGCGTCACTGGAAAACACCAAACAAAATTACCAAAAAAAATATAGTATATAATTAAATTAATAGATGTTTTAAAATAATAAAAGTTACCCTTGCATAGAGAATGATGAACTGGATAATGAAGGGCCCATCCAATTTGAAGCCAGAATCTGTAAGTTTAGAACATGTAATGTTTACTACGATCTCCAATGTATGTACCGAACATTCACGTCTTTTTATGTAAACAAGATCAAATTCTTAGATGTGCTTACAAGTTACAACAACCTTATTTCACCTCCAATACATGCACAAAATTTCACCAACTTATTTTATACTAGATAATTTAGATTTACACATCAATTTGTTCAAATTAAATTACTTATTTATAAGACTAAAAACAACTTTAATCTTACGTTTACTCAAATCATTTTAAAATTTTGCTACAAATAAATTAAAAAATACCTTTATATGGAACTCATATTAAATGTCTGAATGAGGTGGTTTTCACAATATATCTTTTCGAGATTAATTTTTTACCTTTTATGATTAAACATCGGTAAATTGGTAAATTGAGGTGTGATAAATAGTATCACAGCTAACAACAAATCAGTGTAAAGGGATGATGAATAGTGTTACACGAAAAAACTACACCATTTTGTTGTCTAGTGAACCAGTTTTTTGGCGTTTTGGTGCATACATTTGGTCTAGTGAACCTATAGATTTTACTGCAACTTCATTTTTTCTTAAAACAAAAAAAGAAAGATGCAGAAAGAGATGGAAGAGATGCCTTTTTAGAGATGATCTTGCAGATGACGTTTGCACAAGTGGGACAAGGACTGCCTCGGCCGGATAAATAAACGTTTTTTCATTATCATTTGTGACACTGGGAGATTCAGATGTATGATTCTTTGAATTCGTAGTTGAATTTGGTGGAAGTGATTTTTCACTTTCAACAATTTCACACCCCAGGGTTACTTCAAGATAACAGTTTTGGCCCCTTAGTTGGCAGCCAGAACTTTGAGAAAACTGGTTTGGAAGACCCACAACTCCATTTACAGCCTTAAAATTTCCCGAACTGTAACATCGCATTTACCAGAAAATACAAGAATCATGAGTGTTTTCATCATTATCAAAGAAATAAGTTTATGAAATGATGGTTGGTATAACTGTAATAACGGTAACTCCACCTGAAATATAATTGCTTCACGAGATCACCTGGACAAATTCCAGAAATTCTGCCGCGCATTCCATGAGGTGAAACAATAACTGCAAAAGTTAGACTTTAATAATGTTACTTAGAGTATAAGTCAAACTTCAACATCGCTGGCCCTCTTTGCCTCAAAAAAAGTTGCAAACTCACATTTTCTTTTGTGCTAATGGTTTCAACATTTACTTCATTTATAAAACGTATGGATGTGCAATACGATAGTAATTTTCTAAAGTTGAAACAGACAGTTCCTAGTGTTCAAGAGTAACCAATTACTGCTTATAATCATCTAATTATTTAAGAAGCCAAACAAACCTGATAGAAGCTGCAATAAAATTGTAATTGAAGATAAGGGTAAATTAAATCATCTATATTACCAATTATCTATTACCTTTTTACATAATCAATTTTTTGTTGAACGCCTTGTACCGTCAAATACAATTATTAAAACTTAAAGCAGCTAAAGTACTTCCAAACACTACCTCCTGCACCACACATTTTACTGTAACTAATTTTCTGATTATTGATTACTCAATACTACATAATCATTTCCAAAATGCACATCCAAACACACCCTGCTGATTTAACCAAGCACTAAAAAGAAAAAATGAAGACGCAGGTGTAGTAAAACAACCTGGAAGCCTGAGACTGGAATGACTGGATGTGCGCTTTAAGATCGTTTCCATGTCACCGTTTGTAAGCGCCCTAACATGCCTGATAACAAAAAGGGGTTAGTGAACCTTACCATATTCATATAGCAACTCAAAGCTCAAATAATGACAAAAGAAAGAAAAGAGAAATGAAGTTGACAAACTTTGCCGATATTATGACATGAACAAATACGCCTTCTTCTGTTGCGGTAAAGATGAACTCAAGCACCGGCTGGCCTCTCCTACAAAGGTCAAACAGACAATATGTGTTAATATAATCAAAGGTAACATAGTTAGCATCACAAATTTATTTTGCAAACCTGAATAGTTCTTCTCCTTGTGAGGAAGGGTGATATCTTGAGAATACATCCCCGAATCTCATATATGAAAGTCCCATTAACGCTCTGTCGACAATAATTAAATATAAATTCATAAGTTTATTTTATAATTAGTTTATAGAAATTAAATCTGATAAGGGAATAATGCAATAAGCATAAGAGAAACCTTTCAATACAATTCCTTAAAGCTTGAGAAAGTGCAGCTGCGACCTCTTCAGAATCCCCAGGTGCTAACCACACTCCAGATGCAAAAACTGCAACACATTATAAACATAAATTACATTGATTCAAAACTCAAAAATAGGTATGTATATATATATATATAATAAGAAAAAGAAAGATCAAGTGTTATTAATGTACCTCTTAGTCTAGATACAGCAGCTTTGGCCTTATCTACAACAGCCGAATGGCGGCCCGGTATAAAAAGCCATAATTTGATTTTCTCATCTGCCAATTTTGTGAAGTAACAGATTAACTGGAGGAATAAGATATGGTGATTTACTTCTTGAATGAGTGATGGAAAAACAGATAATTACCAGGGTTATGCTGGCCCTGAGATGGGTCCCAAGGCCCAACAAAAGAATTACCCCATGTACTAAGGAACCCATCTTTTTGCAACTGCAGATGAGATGAAAGAACCAGCTGTGCAGCAGTATCCTTCTGATTCGACTTTAAACTGTCCAAAACACTTAAACGGCTCAGAAAGAAGTTAAGCCTCTCACTAACTTAAACACAAAAAGACCAAACTATAAGACAATGTTGCTTAACATAATATAATTACAAAATCTAAGATTATCAAAAAAGGAACCTTCTATCAGATAGGTTGAGGTCAGATTCATTTGGGAGAAACTGGAACCATGACACTTGATGTAGACCGCCCTTCAGAAAAGTCAAAAGGGAATAAATAAAGAAACATATGATAAGAAAAGGGTAAGTCTTCATCATAGCTGTTCTTAAGCAATCTTTACAAAACTTAAATCAGAATTCCGATTCAGTACACCCCATCTAATTTATTTCCCTTGACGCATATGAAAAAGACTAACATTCACTAAGACTGATACGTATCAAAATGGAAGAAAATCCAGTATTTAGTAACTAATCAAGTATAACTTATATACAATTAAGTGCATACGTATACTTGTATACCATAAATAGCCTTAAAATTCTATAATAATGTATACCAAAGTAGGAGTCCGAGTAAAGGGAAGATACGTACGATCTTGAAGACATTCGTCCACATCACTAATGCAATTGTAGGCCCTCGAGAAATTCAAATCAGGTCAGGACTTTTTGTGTCATTCCAGAGATTGCATATTGAAAGCCACATACATGGATACATTCAATCAAACTGAAAAACAGAACAAACTTTTAATACCAGATAACACTATAACAGTATTAGTAATTGAGATCAAAAAGAATTTCATAGGTCGAATTATAAAAATCACGAAATATCATATTCTTGTAGAGATCATACGAGACAATATACGGAGTTGACGTATACAGAGAGATCCAGTTAGACATATGCTTCACGCTCATATCATAGTGAGGGGTCATGATCTAAAGCTAGCTAGCCCTAGAATAGCAAACTTTATTCGATTCAAGCACAAATGAACTAACAATTCAATACCGTAATCCATTTATCAAACAAAAGACCAAACCAATAAACCCAACGGCAAAACCCCTAAAATATATTAGCATACACGATGCAAGAGCTAAGTTCAGCATCAATTTCATACCTAATGATAAATTATGAAACACTTACAGCTCCTTACCTTATTGCATCAAGCTATTTACCATTGCACCCGATGATTGAAGTACTCAAACCCGGGCTTCAGCTACCGAGAGGGTTTCAATTTCAACTACAGAAGAATAAAATGAACGAAGTGAGTAATCTGCTAACAATCGAATAAGCTAAACAAGTGAAGCACGAGATTCTCGAGCTCTAATTAGGTCAAAATGCGAAGGATTTTTATAAATTACAAGTGTGCTACAATCGAGAACTTACGAGTGATGAAGGAGATCTGCAGTGCGAGAATTCTGCGAGCTAATGAAGCATCTCAATCTAGAAATGAATAGATGATGAACAATTTTGTTCGTTTAGCGGTGAAATTGAGGGTTTTGTGTGTTGGTGAGCGTTAGTGTTGTAAATGGATCTTCAAATCGATCATCGAGTGCTTTTTTCGTCTTTCTTGAATTCTTTCTATGGTCTTTGATCACACGTTTTGTGGTTTATGGCTTGTTTGTGTGTCGTCAAGGCTGACGATTTTGGGCCTTGTGGTTTCGGAATTTGACACTTCGACTCCCTTTCATCTTTTATGTGCATCGTTACGTGGGTAAACAAACAAAGTATGTTACTTAAAGTTACTTAATAATCAAGCTTGAATCAAATCGAGTTTGAGCCTCTAACGAGCATAATAAATAAATGAGCTCAAGCTCGAACTATACTTGTCAAACTACGGTTATTATTGTCAGTTTAAAAAAATTTATCGTTACAATTAACATTCATTCACTATAAGAATCAAATGCGTTGGGGTCGGACAAATCAATGGCAAATATGTTTTGGTGTATATTTTCCATATATGACTCGAACATGATCATGTCAGAAATTGAAATCGGTTGAAATTTAGTTTATTCCACCAAAAAAGGTTTTATAATTTTTATTTTTTATAAATTCAAATCATTTCTTTTCGGATCTTTAGTGTTTTCTTTTCGAATCTAATTAAAGGATTCAATAATCTTGTAGATTTGTGTTTATTTACCTAACACGCATTAAAAAAGCATTTGAAAATGAGAGGATAATGTATTTGTTGCTTTTGTAGAGAATGTTACTATTACTTCCTCTTTAGTATTATAAAACAATTAATACTATCGTGACATTATATGCGATGATCATTGTTTTCTTACGTTGATTTAAGATTCTCATTAATGGTGTTGATTAAATATAGCAAAAAAGTAATTTAGACGACGTATAGCTCTCTAAATAGTAGTCTCGTATATATTTTTTGCTTTATAGGCAGGGGCGTCTCAACGTTTTTAGAGGCCTAAAGCGTAAATGAAATCGAAAGCCTTTTAAAACATTATCTTTAAAAAATCTCATGTTTTGAAGCACAAGCACTAGTTGATTCATGATTCCTAAATCAGTTGATTCATGATTCCTAAATCATTTGATTCAAAGTAAATTCTAATTGATTCAATGATTTTTTTTTTCAAATAAACTATAACAAGTAAAAAGCTAAAACAAATAAAAGAAGTATATGCAAAACTAAAACAAATTTAAAAAAATTAACAATTAACAACTTGTCCCTAGAACAAAGAATTAAATAAAACAATAGCCTGTGTTGAAGATTCACGAACTGTCGACTTAGGTTTCCTTTATTTCTTTCATTCTTTTTTTTATTTAGGTAATTTTGGACTTAGACTGAAAATAAGTTATACAATAAGATTTATTTTTTGGTGATCTATTAGAATAGATGAGTCTAAAGCTCTAGTTTATTTTTTTAAGTTGTTGAGCAGCTCCTGTTTATAGGATATTAATACTATATATAAACATGCAATTATACAATAGATTAATTTATAAACCAACTTACTTCACATCAAGATGAACAATATCCATAACTAAAAGCATATATATTTGCATACCATGTGACGCAAGATAAAATCAAAGGTGTATTATGTCAAAAGACTCAAAACATATGTCAAACGTATAGCTATGAGATTCGTTAAAACCATAGTTAGCATGTTTGTGTTGTGCTTGCGTATATGAATTTAATCTCATCAGTGCAGACTAAAAGAAGGTTGCTACGACAAGCAGCCATGCATTAGCGTTTAGCTTGTGTGTCATCAGCAAACATATATTTGGGAGTAGTTAGGTGAAACTTTAAATATGTATATGTCTTAGATTCAAGTTAGTATAGTTCACATATCTGAAACGAAAACGACAACACAATACTTATGTTATTTATATAAAAAAAATTAATCGTTGACAATGAGTATCACTAATACTAATCTAACCGCATTAAAGAGGCCATGACATAATTGGAGGTTTTTACAAGATGATGATCTAAGCATATTAAAGAGTTTCAAATGACAAAATTAATAGAGGGTTTTGTTTGTTCATAATGTACGACCCAACTCCCGTGTATGACCCAACTCCCGTGTATGACCCAACTACATATGGAATTGGTGTCATGAAACATCTTTACTTATCAAAAGGTGAGACATAAGTGCATGACCGATGTGATGTCATAGCTATAGGTGTTTAATATACCAGTCAGAAAAAAACGAGACATAGGAAGTTTAGGTTCATATTCGGTGGTTTGAATGCGACTGACTATTTGTATCATACGAAAATATGAAAAATGATGATATTTATGGCCAAAATTTTCCTCTTTGTCATAACGAATTAAGACTATAATTCTATCAAACCAACATGCATTTCTAACAGTTTCTACTTTGTAAGTGTTCACATGTCTTCGTCTTAGGTTAAAAACATCCGCATGTTGTTTTCACCATAATAATATAGTAACTGAAGTTAACCATACAATAACACTATTTGCATACAATATTCATTTGTAGTACATGTTTTGAGGAAGAGTTGTAGGAAAATACAATATATAATTAAATAAATTAATGTTGTTAAAATAAATTGATAAAAACACGTAGTAAAATGCGTTATATTAATGGTATTTGACCATCAACATCTTTAACATAAAGTATTATCAGTGCAAACCTAAAACATGTAATATTAATGGTATTTTCTTTCAAGATTAATATGATAAACCCTATAAATGTAATAAGTATGTTGGCTTATAATGAAAAGATGGTTTAGTTGTTCTTGTCCTCTTGAGAACTAAGAGAAGCCATCTATCTCCCAACCTAACAAAGAAACATCCCACAAGCCTCAGCCAACATAGTATTCAAACAAACATACATGCTAAAAATATGAGCCCCATAAAAATGTCAAAATCATGTTTTTCAACTACAAAATATTTTAATCAAGACTCGATCCGTAAATGGCACAATTCATAACATAGGTTTCCTTCTAGTATGTCCAAAAAAACTCTCAAACTGTCATGAAGAATCATAGTTCAAATGGATTAAAACAATTCTATTGTTCATCTGAAAAAGTATAACTCATAATACTTGCACAATTTTAATTGTGCAAGTAACCAAAATCCGTACAACACGGTGTATTATTTCTGATAGACCGCTTCACAGCAACTGTCATCCTTCTATGTTTCCGCAAGTTACAGCCCAGCCTTCTTTTCCAGCTTCTGAATTTGGTTGAGAAAAATCCATGTCATCTGCGAAGGCAAAAATCCATCAGTCAAAACTGTTGTATCTGAAATATTTACTCTTTGACTTCTGAAGTCAAAACCATTCCTTATCATATAACCCAAACACTAGAAATTGGTTATTTCCATATTCACATTTTCATAATGTGATGTCAAATGCCCCCTAAAACCTGTGGTGTACGAAAGAGCAAGGAGTACCATGACATGTGGCGCGATCCTAACACAATATACTGGAAATCCTGTATAAAATTTGAAGGGCCCACCAGACTTGAGGGTTTTCATCGCACAGTCCATAGATCCTGTGTAAGGGAATTTTCCCTCGGCGTCAGGCTGCATTTTTTGTATTTGAGTTTTAACATAATCAAAAGGCAAACTGCAGGCAGCAGCAAAGAACCCTGACACAGAACTGGCACCTGCAAAAGCAAAATAACATACAAAACAAAATGGCTGAAAATATACTCCAATGAAAAAAGCTCAATTTCTCTATAAAATAGCAGCAATCGTCACAGATCTTGATAGAACTTACGCCATTTCGCAAGATAGTTTTACATTGTCTTCTATGGTATTTTAGATCTTTTAAGTAACATGTGAATGTCAATTGTAATAATTGAAAATCACTGTTTTAGGATAAAGGGATTATTTAAGAAGTGAAGTTAGACAGGCAAACAACACTGAATAGAAATGAACTATTTTAACCTTTAAATTAGGCATCAAATAAAAACCAGCTTATAATCTATCACCAAATTTAGCAACCAGTCCCATTTTAACTGATTTACATGTAATAGGTTGATGTGGCACCACTTGATTCCATGCCAGTTCACCACATGCAAAAAAATGCTCATCTGAAATAGCTTCAAAATGATTTTTTAATAAGTTACATCTAAGAAATAACTTATGCTAACATGACAAATGAGATGAAACACCAACAATTTTAAGATCAGTAAAAAGGTTAATTTCTATTGTGCGTAATTTAACCAAACTATAACTATGAAGCTTAATCTTACCTAAGATTGTGGCTGCCTCACCAAAACCAAGATTATCCTTAAAGAACTCCACACTTTGATCATAAGAAGCAAGCATTCCCATGTTCAATGCCATAGCCCTAACGACTGTCGGACCTGCACCTTTCCAAAGAGCCAAGATACCTTCATCTGCGGTAATCCTATACAATGCATGAAATGCATTTGTATAATTACGGCGTTGAGCAGCAGGTAATGTGCATCAGCCTGCATACGAATCAATGCCAGATCAGCAGGGCTTCCCACACAAGCTCCAATTGCTCCAGCCGTTAGCCCACACAGAGCTTTCTGATATAAAGGCAGAGGCTTTCCATCATTTGCCTCAAGTGCCTTGTTTGTCAGAATCCTATTGATCAATTAATAGCTCCGATTAAAAATTGCATGAGAAATTAGGTTAATCAATTATTACATGTGTAGCAGTATGTTCATTAATGACAGTACCTGAATGTACCAAGTCTTGCGGTTGTATATGTAGCTTGCCTAAGCAATCCAGCAGATAGACCCTGCCAAAAATAATGCCCTTAATACTTCACCAAATGAATGACGAATGTAATACTAGAAGCATGATCAATGCATTTGAAAAATAATAACAGAATACGATCAAGGCTTCTACGATTCTACAGAAAATTCTGAATTTCATAAGATATTATCAGTCCTTGACAACAAGAAATTCAAATATCAACTAAATAATACAAGTATTGAAAAATCTGCAAACATCAAATGAACAAAGCAACTCAACTGTATAAGCATTAACTGATATTTAGCTAATCAGATATGCTACTTTTGACTGTCAGAAATAGCAAGCAGAACAAACAGATTGTATTTTGGGACATTGAATCACTGTGGGAACGTGCTATATCACAATATGTTTGATGTTTCACAAATCCAATGATCATTATGTGACGAAATGCAATAGGATAGAGGACACTCTAGTACATCTTTGATGATCTAAGCATCAGCAATTATCAGATCAACAAAAATACACGACTAAAATCATTCTATATCACAGAATGTTTCACATTCCAATGATCCAGATCATCCAGTGTCAAATTGCAGTACAATAAATCCCCATTCAACGAAGACATTACAATATCAGATAACCATTAATCAACAGAGGCAATTCAAACAATGACTATGAAGAAAGCAAACCTTGTAAAAGGCACCAATTCCTTCGTTCTTCAGCATAGTCTTTGTCACCTCCCCTGCAGATCCTTGACCAACTGAATTCTCACCTGCAAATAGCACACCATACCATATAAATCAAATTAAAGTTATTAAACATTCTACAATTCAAATCAAAATACTGCCTAGGAAAACCCAAGATCTAAT